>NGZR01000012.1:0-76821 GCA_002197995.1 Gaeumannomyces sp. JS-464 | reverse complement strand
TGTAAACCCACGTGCACCGTAAGTCAAGGTGTCGTCAAGTGCAAAGTGTGTGAAGTAGTAGTCGTAAGTCAGTGTAGTCCGTGTAGTGTAAGTGTAAGTAACGTCAAGTGTCGTGTGTGTAAGTGTGTGTAGTCAGTACCAGCGTAGAGAGTGTAGTGTGTCCGTGTAGTGTAAAACACAAGTAAGTAAACGTACGTGTGTGTCAGTGTGTGTGTAAAGGCGTAAGTGGTGTGTGTGTGTGTGTCGTGTAAGTGGTAAGGTAGTGTGAAAGTAGTGTCGTAGTAACGTAAAGCGTAAGTGTGTAGTCGTAGGTGTGTAGGTGTAGAGCAAAGTCGTGGTAAGTGTAGAAGTGTGTGTGTACGAGCAGTAAAGTGTGAACCGAAACCGTAAAAGAGTGTGTGTCGTAAGTGTGAGTGTAAAGTAAAGGGTAAGTCCGGTGTGTGTGGTGTAGTCGTACAAGTACAAAGTCGTGTAAGCGTGTAGTACCGTGTGTAGTGTGGTGTGTGTGTAGAGTACGGTAGTACAGTGTAAAACAACCGTGTCAGCGGTCCACACAAACCGTGAAAAGTCAGCGTAGTGTGGTGTAAAGTGAGTAAGTGTGTGTCAGGGGTCAGGTAAGTGTACGTGTGTGTAAAGGAGTGTAGTCCGTGTGTGTGTCAGTGTGTGTGTAGTGTGGTGTAAAGTAGTAGTAGAGTCAGTGTGTGTACGTAAGTGTGAGTCGAGTGTGTGTGGTGTGTGTCAAGTAGTGAAGAGTGTACCGGTGTAAAGTAAGGTGGCAAGTAAGTAAGTAAGACGCGTGTGAGTGTGTAGTCCCGTAACGTAGTGAACCGTAGAAAAGTGTGAGTCAAAGTGTCGTGGTGTACAGTAACCAAAGTGTGTACAGTACAGTCGTCGTAACGTGTGTAGTAGTAAGAGTGTGTGTAGAGTGTCGTGTGTGTGGTGGTGTAAGACAAAGACAGGAAGTAGTGTCGTCAGTGTAAGTGTCCGTAGAGTAGTCCAGTCGTCCGTGTCAGCAAAACCGTACAAAGTCAAGCGTAAGTCAAGTGTAGGAGTCGTAGGTGGTAGGTAGTGTAAAGTGTGTGTCAGAAGTAAAGGTGTGTAGTGTAAAGTGTGTAGTCAAAGGAGTAAAGTCAGTAAAGTAGTGTGTGTGTAGTCGTGTCGCAGTGGTAGTCGTCCGAAGCGGGTACCCGTGTCAAGTGTGGGTGAGTGAGCGTGCGTAAGTGAGTAAGGAGCGTGTACGCCCCAGTCAAAAACGTGGTGTAAGTAAAGTAGTGTGTGTAGTAGTGTGTACCCAGTACAAAAGGTGGTAGTGCGTGTCGTGTGTGTACAAGAAGGTGGTCGGACGTAGTAGTCGTGTCAGTCGTGTGTAAGCCGTGTGTCCGTGGTGTGTGTAGTAGCGTGCGCAGGTCAGTACGTAGTGTAGTGTGTAAAGTGTGAGTGTGGTGTGTGTGTGCAAAGGTGTCGTGTACGTGTGCGAGTAAGTCCGTGTGTGTGTCAGTGTAAGGGTAAGTGTGTCGTGCGAAGCGCGTACGTAGTGTGTCAGTGCGAAGCAGGTAACCGCGTACGTGCGTAGCGAAGCAACCCCAAAGGGGTGTGCGTGTCGCGTAGCAGACACGTGTGGGTGTAGTGAAGTGTGTAAGTCAGTGTGTGTGTAAAGGAAAGAGCGTGTGTGTGTAGGTGTGTGGTAAGTGGAGTAAGTAATGTGTAAAGGTAGTGCGTAGTACAGTCAGTGTGTAACGCGTGTGTAACCAGTCGTGGTGGAGTAACGAGTAGTACAGTGTAGTCAGGTGTCCAGAGTCGTGTAAGTGGTACGTGTGTACCAAAGTCCAAAGTAAGTGTCGGTAGTGTGTGTGTAGTGTGTGTAGTGTGTGGTAGTAACACGTAGTCGTGTGTGTGTGGTGTCGTAGCAGTAAACGCAGTGTGTGTGTAACAGTGACCGTAAGTGGTAGTAGTCGTAGAGGTGTGCGTGGTAAGTAGAGTACAGTGTAAAACAGTCCGTGTCAGCGGTCAGGTAAACCCAGAGTAAGTCAGCCAGTCCGTGGTAAGTGGTACCGAAACAGGGAGTAGTGTAGTGTAAACGTGTGTAGTAGGTGTGTCAGTGCGGTAGCACCAAAACGAGTGTAGTGTGTAAACAGTGTAACGTCAGTAGACCGTAGTGTGGCGTAAGTGTCGTCAGTGGGTGTGTGTGGTAGCGAAGCGTACGTAAAGTGTACCAGTGTAAAGTAAAAAAGCGTAAAAGGTAAGAGTAGTGGTGAAGGAGTGTAGTCAACCAGTGTCAGTCGTAGTAAAAAGTCAGTGTAGTGTGTGTGTACAGCGAAGCAGCGAAGCAGCGAAGCGTACGTCGTGTGTCCCGTGAGGAAAAGTGGTGTGTAACGTACACCGTAGTGGTTAAAGTGTGTAAAGTGTGTGTGTGTGTAGTGGTAGGTAGTAGTCACGTGTGTCGTGTGTGTGTGACCCGTGTCGGCCGTAGCCCAGGACCAAGGTCCGTGGTGCCGTAGGCCGTGGCCGAAAGGGGTAAGAACACAAACGAACGTCGTGTGTGTACCGTGTCAGTCGGTAGGGTGTGTGAAGTAGCGTCCAGTCGTCCGTGTCGTGCAAAACCCAGTAAAGTCAAGTGTAAGTCACGTCAGTCGTGAAAGTAGGAGTCGTCGTAGTCGTGTGTAAACAAGTGGTAGTGTAGTAAGTAAGCAGTGAAAGTGCAGAAAAGTGTCAAAAGAGTGGTGTGTCGCGGTGGTAGGTCGTCGTAAGACACGTCGTGTGTGTGGTGTAGTCAGTGTGTGGTAGCCGTGCGAAGCAGGCAGTAGTGTCGCCAGGAAGTACAGGGACAGAGTGTGGTCGTGCGTGAGTGTGAGGTAGTAGCGTAAGTGTAGTAGTGTGTGTGTACCAGTACAAGGGTAAGTAAGTGTAGCACGTAAACGTAGTGTCCAGCAGTAGTAGCGAAAGTGTAAGTGTAGTAGTGTACCAGCCGTCCCGGCGGGTGAAGCCAGTCGGTGTACGTCGACGTGTCAAACAAGTAAAGTCCGTAAAGTGTCCAAGTAGACAGTCAGTAGCGGTAAACCCGAGGTGTGTCAGACGTGTGTGACCGTGGTGTGTGTGTAAGTGCGTACGAAGGTAGTGCGGTACGTGTCGGTAGTGAAGCGTAGGTACCACCAGGTGTGTGTGTAAGTCGGTCCCCACCAGGTAGTAGGTCAGGACCAGGTGTGTCAGTCCAGTGTAAAGTCGTGTGAGCCAGTGTGTCACGTAGCGTGGTGTGTCAAGAGTGTGGACGTGTGTACACGGTGTCGTGTGTGTAAAGTCCGTGTGTGTCGTCGTGTGTCCGTACAACGTACGTAACCGTCGTCGTGCCGTAAAGTCAGTCCGTGTCCAGTGTCGTAAGTCGTGTGTCCGTGTGTGTCAGTAGTGTGCGTCCGTGTAGTACGTGCGGAGTAAGTCAGAGTCGTCGTGTGTGGTAGTGTGTCCGTGTAGTGGTAAGTGTGTGTGTCCGTCCGTCGGTGTGTGTGGTAAGTGTCCGTGCGGTCAGTCGTGTGTGTGTAAACCCAGTGTAGCGTGTCGTAGTAGTCGTAGTGTGTGTGTGTGTAGTCGTAAAAAAGCCACAGGGTGTGTAGGGGTGTAGTGCGTGGAAAGTGTCCGTGTCGTCGTAAGGTGTCGTCCAACGTGTGTGTCAGGTCAGTAGTGTACCGTACGTAGGTCGTAAGGTCGTCGTCAGTGTCGTGGAAGTGTCCGTGTCAAGTGTGTCCGCAGTGTCGTGTGTCAGGAGAGACAGTAGACCGCGTAAGTGTGTAGCGTAGTACGGTGTCGTGTCGTAGTGTAAGTGTAGTCGTGGTGACAGTGTGTACGTGTGTCGTGGTCGTAAGTCAGTGTCAAGTGTGGTCACGTGTCCCGTACCACGAGTGTAAGGTAAAAAAGTGTACGTGTGTCGTGTCGTGTGGTCCGTGTGCGTGAGAAGTGGTGAAGCGTACGTCCCGTGGTGTCGTGCGTAAGTGTGTAGTCCGTGCGTGGTGCCGTGCGAAGGTACCGTGCCGTGGTGTCGTGAGTAAGTGTGTGTCGTGTGCGTCACGGTCCGTGTGTGTGTCCAGTGGCGTGTGTAGAGTGTGACCCAGTGTGTGTGTGTGTGTGTAGTAGTGTCGTGTCCAGTGTGTCGTGTGTACGTAAAGGCGTGAGGCGTCGTAGTGTAAGAAGTGTGTGTAGTCGTGGGGTCAGCGTAACAGTGGGGTGTGTAGAGTGGTAGGTAAAGTGTGTCGTGTGTGTACGTAGTGTACCGTAAAGGTAGGTGCGTACGCGTCGCGTAGAAGTAGTGCGTAAAGTGTGTGTGTGGTGTCAAGTGTCAAGTGTGAACGTACGTGTGGTCGTGTAGTAGTAGTAAAGTGTGTGTGTGTGTGTGTACAGCGTGGCGTGTGTGTAGTGTGTGTAGTGTGTGGTCACAAAGGTGAGGTGGTCCGTGTGTAGTAAAGTAGGGTAACGTGTCAGTAAGTACGTGTGTCACGTAGTGTAAAAGTGTAGAAGTCGGGAGTAGTGTCAGTAAAGTAGTCCGTGCGTCGTAGAACAAAGAAGGTGTGGTGGAAGTCGTGGTAGGGAGTGTGTGTGGGTCCGTACAGTAGTCGTCGGTCAAGTGTAGGACGTGTAGTAGTCAGTGGTCCCCAAGAAAAGGGGTGTCGTGTGTGTCGTAGAGCGTAGTAAGTGTGTCGTAAAGTGTCGTAGGTGTCAGACGTGTGGTGACCCAAACGTCGTGTGTCGTCGGTGTAAAGGAAGTGTGGGTCGTGTGTGTAAGTAGGTGTAGTGTACGTAGTGTAAGTCAGTAGTCAAAGTGTAGTAGTAGAGTAAGTAGTGTCGTGTGGTAGACACGTCCAGGTCGTGTGTAACGGTACACGTAGGAGGTAGTACCAGTGTGAAGTACCGTAAGGAGTGTAGGGGGCGTAGCCGTGGTCGTGTGTGTAGTGTGTGTGCGTCCCGGTGAAGAGCGCGCAAGTCAGGTAGTGTAGTCGTGTGTCGCGTAGCGTAAGACGTAGTGTGGTGAAGTAGTGGTGCGTGCGTACGAAGGTAAGCACGTAAGTGGGTGTGTGGGTGTGTGTGTGTGTGTGTAGGTGCGTGTGCGTGTACGTGTCGGTAGCAGCACGTAAAGTAGTAAGTAGTGTGTAAGCGGTGTGTACAAGTACAACGTAAGTAACGCGTGTAAACGTGCGAGTAAAGGTAGGTGGTGTGTGCGTGTACGTGTAGGTAGCAGCACGAAAGTCAACAGGAGTCCAGGTGAAGGAGTGGAGTGAAGTCCGTAGTGAGTGGGTCGCGTGTGCGCAGGAAGTGGAGTGGAGTCAAGTAAAAGTGGGTAAGTCGTGTGAAAAAGTAAAGTAAGTGGAGTCGTACGAAGGTAGGTACGTCGGTAGCGCAGTAAAAGTGTAGAGAAAGAGCGGTGTGAGTGAGTGGTGTAAGAAAAAAAAAGTGTACAGTGCAGAGAGTAAAAACGTGGTGGTCGTGTGCGTGTACGTGTCGGTACGTCGGTACGTGTCGGTACGTGTCGGTAGTGCGTAGTACCAGGGTCGTAGCGTAGTCGTGTAGTGTGTAGTAAGTGTAGTGTCGTGTAAGTGTCCGAGTGTACGTAGGTAAGAAGACGTGTCGGTAGCCCGTGCGTGTGTGCAGGGCGTACAAAGGTACGTGCGTGTGCGTACGAAGGTCGTGTCGTGTAGTGTGTCGTGCGTACGAAGGTACGTACGGTAGGTACGTACCCCCGGTAGAAGGTAGCGGTAGCGTGGTAGTCAAGTAAAGTAACGTCAGTCACGTGTCAGTGCGTGTACGTGTCGTAGCGAAGCGGTACGTGTCGGTAGTGAAGGTAAGCAGTGGGAGGGTGTGTAGTACAGTACAGTACGTAACGTAAGTAACGTACAGCAGTAGCGTGTGCGTACGAAGGTACGTACGCGCGTAGGAAAGTAGAACAAACCGTGTCGTGTGTCAAGGCGTACGTGTAGAAGTACACCGTGTAAAGTAGTAAAAAACGTGTGTGTGTAGTAGTCCAGGTACCAGTCGTCGTACGTGGTGTGCGTCGTGTGTGTACAGGTAAGTAGTGTAGTGTGTAAGTAGTGTACGTGAGTGTGTAGAGTCCGCGAGTCACCCAGTGTGTCGTAGTGTACGTAAAAGTGTGTCGTGGCGTGTGGTGTACCAGTAGTCGTGAGGTAAGTGTAGGTGTCAGCCACAGTAGTAGCCGTGTGTCAACGTAGTAGCGTGTGCGTGTGGGTACCAGAAGCGTGTGTAGGGCGTGTCCCCGGAGGTGTGTGAGTACGTGTGAGTGTGAACGTGTAAGTAAGTGAAACGTGTGCGTAAAGGGTGTGTCGTGTAAAGTGTCCAAGTAGTAACCAAAGTACAGAGTGTGTAGTGTGTGAAGTGTAGCGTGAGTAGTAGGTGTGGTACGTAAGTGTAGTACCAAAAGCGTGGGTACAAGTGTAAAGTAGTAAACGTGTCAGGCAAACGTGTAAGTGTAGTCGTGTAAGGTGAGCGTGTGCCGTCACAGAGTGGTGTGTGTGTGGTGCGTAGTACGCACGTGTAGTCCGTGTCACAGTCAAGTAAAGTCAAAAGTAACGTAGTGTGGTGTAGTCGTGTAAAGTCGTGAGTCGTAGTGTAGTAAGGTGTCCGACGTGGTACAGTGTCGCAAACAGTGTGTCAGCGTGTGTACGGTAGGGTGAACCAGGTCGTGGTAGCGAGTGTGTGTAGTAGCCACCGACGGGTCGTGTGTGACGTAGGAGTGGTCGGTGTAACCGGTGTGTGTCACCGTGTGGTCCGGCGTGGTGTAGTGTAAGTGGTAGTGTGTGTGCGTCGTAGTAACAGTGTAGTCGTACAAGTGTAAGTAACAACGTAGGGTGGGAGTGTGGTCGTACCCACGACACCAAGTGTGTAAAGTGGTCCGAAGAAGTCCAAGTGTGTCGTGTAGTGTAGTAAAGGTGTAGTAGTGTGTCACCCCGTGTAACGTGTGTAGTAACCGTGTAGTAGTGTAGTAGTAAGTGGTAGAAGTAGTAAGCCGTGTGTGTAGGTAGCGGAGCGTACAAAGAGAAAGTCCGACGTGGTACAGTGTAAGCAGCAGTGTGTCAGCGTACCCACGTAGGTGAAGCAGGTCGTGGTAGCGGTGTCAGTGTGTAGGGTAAACGACGGGTCGTGTAGTGTACAGGGTGTAACGTGTGTGACCGGTGCCACGTAGGTGGTAGCGTGTGTGTAAGTGTGTGTGGTGTGTGTGTGTCCGTAAAAAGTGTACACAAGTAGTAGTGTACGTAGTGTAAAAACGTAGGGCGTGGTGGGTAGTACGTGTGTCGGTAGTGTCAGTGTAAGTGTAAAGGTCGTGTAAGTGTGTAGTGTGTGTACAGTCGTGCGTGTGTAAGTAAGTGTGTAAGTAGCGTGTAGGCGTAAACCAAGTCCCGTGTGTGTGTGTCCGTGACAAAGTACAGTGTAGTGTGTAGTGTGTAGTGTGTGTGTGTACGTGTAAGGTCCGTGTGTAGTGTGTCGAAGTCGTGTGTGTGTGTCGTGGTGCGCAAGCGTACAAAGTGAGTCACCAGTGTGTGTGTGTAAGTGTGTAGTAGTAGACGTGTCCGTGTGTCAGTGTGTGTGTGTAGTAACGTAAGACCCGTGTGTGTGACGTAGTGTAAGGGGTAAAGTGTGTAGTCAAAAGTAGTGTGTAAAGAGGTGTGTGTGTCACAAAGTGTGTGTGTACCCCAGTGTGTACGTCGTAAGGTGTCGTCAAAGTAGTGTAAAAGTGTAGTGTGTGTGTAGAGTGTCAGTGAGTGAGGACAGTAGTGTGCCCCAACGTGTGTAGTCGTCCGAAGTAAAGTGTGTGTGTAGTAGTAGTGTCCAAGTGGTAGGGTGTGTAGTGTACGTAGTCGTCAGTGTGTGTAAGGTGTAAGTAGTAGTAGTCGTAAAGTCGTAGTAGTCCGTGGTACGTAGGGTGTCAGAGTAAGAGTACGTACCAGGTGAAGTGAGTGCGTGTCACCAGTCGTGAAAGTACCAGAGTAGGTCAGTGCAGTCAGTCGTAAAGAAGGGTAAGTACGTGGTGCGTGTGTCGTAGTAACAGAGTAGTGTGTCGTCCAGTGGTGTAGTGTGTGTGTGTAAGTAAGTGTGTGTGTCAGTAAGTAGCAGAAAGAAAGTAGTGTAAAAAGTGTGTAGCAGTGTGTCGTAGGTGTAGAAAGTACCAGTAGTGTACCAGTGTAAAGTAAGGTGTACAAAGTAAGTGTAGTGTAAAGTGTGTGTGTAAGTAGTCGTGTGGACGTAGTAAAGTCGTAGTGAGGTAGTAGTGTGTGTGTGTAGTAGAGTGTGTGTGTAAGTAACGTGTGTACCAAAGTCCGTAGTGTAGTCGTGTGTAGTAAGTGTGTAAAGTGTGTAAACAAGTCGTAGTAGTCGTGGTAGGTGTGAGTGTGAGGTGTAGTGACAAAAGAAAAAGTCGTCCGTCGTGTGTGTGTACGTGTGGTAAAAGAACCGTGTCCCCGTGTCAGGTAAAGTCCGTAGTAAGGTCACGTCACGTCACGTAAAAAAAGTGTGTGTGTGTGTGTGTGTAGAGAGAGAAGTGTAGGGTAAGTGTGTGTGTAGTCGTGGAGTAGTAAGTGTGTAAAGGTAGTGTCGTGTGTAGTAAAAGTACGTGTCAAAGGTGTAAAGGACGTGTAGTCCGCCGTGTAGTACGTCAACAGGTACAGTAAAGGTAAAGTAAGTGGTAAGACGTAGGTGTAGTGTGGTAAGTAAAGTAAGTAGTAAGTGCAAGGTGTGTGGTGTGTGTAGTGTAAGAAAGAGTGGTGTGGAAGTAAGTAGTAGGAGTCACACCACCAGCGTGTGTGTCAAAGAAGTGAAGGTAGTGTAAAAGTGTGTCGTAGTCAGGTAAGGTACCAGTGTGGTGTAGTACCCAAAGTAAAGTGTAAGTGTCGTGTGAGTCGTACGTAGACGTAGGGTCGTCAGTGGGTGTAAGTAGTGTGTGTAACCGTCAGTAACAAAAGTGTGGTGTGTAAGGGTAGAGTACGTCAAGTAGTGGTCGTCCAGTAGTGTGGTGTGGGACGTAGTAGTGTGTGTAGTGTGTGGTAGTAAGGTGTAGTAAAAACGTAGTGTGTAAAGTGGTGTCGTCAAGTGTAAAGTGTCGTGGTGTCGTGTGTGTAGTGTAGTGTCAGTGTGTGCGAGTGTGTAAGTGTGTCCACGTAGTAGCGTGTGTAAGTAGAGTGTCAGGGTGTCGTGGTGTGTGTGTAGGTGTGTCAAAAGTAAGACAAGTACGTGTGTGTAGTGTCAAGTCGTGTGTAGTAAGTGTGTAAAGTAGTGTGTACGTAGAAAAGTAAAGGAGTACGTGTGTGTCAAGAGTAGTGTCGTACGTAAGTAGTAAGTGTACGTACGTGTAAACGTCGGTAGGTGTCGTAACGTCGTAGTAGTGTCAGGGTGTGTGGTGTGTAGTGTCAGTGTCGTAAGTGTCGTGTGTGTACGTGGTAGAAGGTGTAGAAAGGTCAGCAAGTGTAAACGTGTAGAAAGTGTCAGTAAGTGTAGTGTGTGTCAGTGTAGTGTAGTGAGCGGGTGTGTGGTCGTGTGAGACAAGTGTAGTGTCGCCCACCAGTCCCGTACCCGTAAAGAGTGTAAGTGTAGTGGTAACAGTAGTAAGTGTAGTCGTCGTAACAAAGTAGTAGTAAGTGTGGTCGTCGTAACGTAAGTAAAGTAAGTGTACGTACGTGTCGTGGTAGTGAAGGTGTAGCGTGTCGCACGTAAAAAGGAAAGTAACCGTACGTGTACGTAAGTAGTCGTGTGTAGGTGGTAAAGTAGTAGAAGTGTCGTGTGTGTGTAGTGTAGTAGTGTAGTAGTCGTGTGTAGTCAAGTAGTAGTCGTAGAAAGGTGGTACGAAGTACGTGCAAGTCAAAAGTAGTGTGGTGAAGCCGTCAGGTAGTAAGTGTGTGTGTAAAAGTGTGTGTGTAGTAAGAAGTGTGTCGGTACCAAAAGTAGGAGTCAAAGTGTGTAAAGTAGTAAAGTACGTGTGTGTCGTGCGTAGTGTGGTGTAAACCAAGTGTGTGTAGGTGTGTAGGTAGTCAGTCGTGAAGTGGTAAGTGTGTGTCCGTAGTGTGTGTAAGAGTGTACGTCAGTGTGTGTGTAGGTGTGTAGGTGTGTCGTGTCGTGGTAGTGAAAGTGTGTACGTAAACAGTAGGAGTGTAGTGTGTCAGTGTAAGTGTGTGTGGCGTGTGTGTGTAAAGTGTGTAGCGTAGTGTGGTGAGTAGCGTGAAGTGGTGTGTAAAACCGTAAGTAAAGAGTCCGTGCAGGTGTCGTGTAAAAGTAGTGTAGTAGTGTCAGGGGTGTGTAGAAGAGTCAAGTAGTAAAAGTGTGGTGTCGTCGTACGTGTAGTGTAGTAAGTAGTCGTGTGTAGCGTGTCACGTGTGTGTAGGTGTAAAGTCGTGTGTGTACAGTGTAACGGTAGTGTCAAGAAGTAGGTGTAAAGAAAAGCGTGAAGTGGTCCAGTAGGTGAAGGTAACGCAGTGTACAGTAGTGTCGTACGTAGTGTAGGTGGTGTACGGTGTAAAGTGTAGCGTGTGTAGAAGTAAGTAAGTGTGTAAACCGGTCGTAGTAGTAAAGTGTGTCGTGAGTGAGCCGTACAGTACAGTGTGTGTAGTGTAGAGTGTCGTAAAGTGGTGGTGTAGTAGAGTAGTAGTACCGTGAGTGTGTGTCGTGTGTAGTGTAGTCAGTCGTAAGTAGTGTGAGTGTGTGTGTGTGTCGTAACAAGTGCGGTGTAGGTAGTAGTAGTAACAGAGTGAAACAAAGTAGAGTGTGTGAGTGTGTAGTGTGTAAAGTGTAGTCAGTGTAAGTAAGTGTAAACGGTGGTAGTGTGTAAGTAAACGGTGCACGGTGCGGTAGGCGTCCGCCGTACGGGTACAGTGAAGAAAAGTGTGTGTAGGTAAAAGTGTGTGAAGTGTAGTGTGTAGGTAGTGTAGTGTCGGTAAGTAGGTGTAAGTGTGTGTGTAGTGTAGTGTAAGGCCAAAAGTGTAGAACGTGTCGTAAGTGTGTGGTGTGTAGGTAGTCACAAAGTAGTCAGTAAAAAGTGTAGTGTGTAAAGTGAGTGTGTCAAGTGTAAAGTGTCGTGGTGTCGTGTCGAGTAGTAGTGTCGTCGTGTGTGTAAGGGTGTAGTGTAACAGTAGTGTCGTAAAGTCGTAAAGTGTAGTCGTAACGTGTGTAAGTCCCGTGTGTGTGTGTGTAGTGTAGAGTAGAGTCGTGTGTGTGTGTGTAAGTAGTCGTCGTAAGTAGTGTAAACCAAAAGTCCGTGAGAAGTCGTAAAGTAGTGTGTACAGAGAAAAGTAGGGAAGTAAAGCGTAAAGTAGGTGTAAGGTAAAAGTGTGTCAGTGTACGTGTGTGTAAGTGGTGTGTGTGGTGTGTGTAAGTAGAAAAAGTGTAAACCCGTGTGTAGAGTGGTGTGTGTGTACGTGTGGTGTGTAAAACGTAGTAAGTCAGGGTAGTGTGCGTAAGAAAGTGTGTGCAAGTAGTGTCGTGTCAGTCAAAGTGGTGTGTAGGTAGTGTGTGTCAAGTAGTCGTAAAGTAGTGTAGTGTGTAAACAAAAAAGTCGACAAGTGTCAAAGTGTGTACAGTGTCGTAGTGTGTCGTGGAGTAGTGTGTAGAAGTCGTAAAGGTGTGGTGTCGTGTACGTGAGAAAGTGACCAGTCGTGCAGTCGTAGAAACCCGTGCGTAAGTCAACAAGTGTAGAGGTGTGTAGTAGTGTGCGTCAGTAGTCGTGTAGTGTGTGTGTCGTGTGTGTCGTAGTACGTGTAAAGTCAGTAGTCGTGTGAAGTGTGTAAGTCAGGTCAAGTGTAAGTCGTAGTGGTAAAACAGTAAAGTGTGTGTAGGGGTGTCGTCAGTAGTAACCAGTGTGTAGTAAGTGGTGGGGTGTAGTGTAGAAGTGTAGTACCGTGTCGTAAGTGTGTAGTGTAACGTGGTGTAAGTACAGTAAGCAGTGTAGAACCGTGTGTGTGTGTGTGTAGAAAGTAGAGTCCGGTGGCGTGTAAGTGTGTAGAGTGTGGTAAGTAGTGTAAAGCGTAAAGGAAAAGTCGTGTGTGAAGTCGAAGTACGTAGTGTGTGGTAGTAGAAGGAGTAAGTAGTAAAGTCACCGTGTGTGTGGGGAGTCGTGTGTCGGGTGTGTGTAGGGTACGTAGTGTAGTAGGTACCAGTCGTCCGTGTCGAGTGTAAACCGGGTGTAAAGTAAGAGGCAAAGTCGTAAGTAGTCAAAGTGTCGTGTGTAGTGTGGTGTAGTGTAAAAGACAAAGTCGTCGTGTGTGTCACGTACCCGGAGGGGTGTAAAGTAAGTCGTACGAGTCGTACGTGTGTGTAAAGTGTGTGTAAAACAGTACAAAGTGTGTGTGGCAGTAGTAGCCGTCGTGAAGAGTACGTGTAAGTAAGTAGTGGTAAGTGTAGGTGTAAGCAGTCCGTGCGTGAGTAAAGAGTAGTAAGTAAAGTAAAGTAGTAGTCGTGGTGTGTCCAGCAAGTGTAGCCAAAGTGTGTAAAGCGTGGCAGGTAGTGTGTACCAGCGTAACACAGGGTAAGTGAGTAAGTAAGTAAGTAAGTACAGCGTGGTAAGTAACGTACAGCGTCAGTCCAAACAAGGCGTAGCGTGTAGTGGTAAGTCGTGTAGTACCGTGGAGGTGTCGTCAGTAGTGTACAAGTGTGGTGTGGTAAGTGACACGAAGTGTGTAGTGTAACAGTAAGTAGTGTACGTAGTGTAGTGAGTGTGGACCAGTAGTCGTGTAAGCGCAGTCGAGTGTAAGTCGACACGGGTCGTAGTAACGGTAAGGCCGTCGTGAGGAGTCCGTACGTGTACAGGTAAGGAGTGTACGTGGTGTGTGTGGGTGTCCGTGCGTGAGTGTGGTCCGTAAAGTAAAAGTGTAAGTGCAAGTAAGACAGTAGTAAGTAGTAGTAGTGTGTGTGTGTGTACAGTAGCCGTGTGACGGCGACGTGTACAAGGAGGTCGCCGTAGGCAGCCGGAGGCCGGGAAAGTAGGAGTAGTGTCCAGCAGTAGTAGGTCAAAAGTGTGTAGTAGTCAACCGTCACGTACGTACGTAGTGTGTGTGTAAGTAGTAAAGTAAGTGTCGGTGTAGGTAGTAGGTAAACGTGTACGAAGGTACACGTGTCGGTAGTGCCGTACCGTACGGACGTAGCGTACGAGGGTAGTGCGTACGCCAAAAGTGTGTGTCGGTGTGGTGTGTGTACAAAGTAGTACCCACGAGTAAGGGTAGTAGTGTGTGGTGGTCGTAGGTCGGTGTGTAACGTAAGGGTGTGCGTGTGAGAGACGTGGGTAGACCGTGTGACGTGTAAGAAGAACGTGTGTACACAGTGTGTACCGTAAACGTGTGTCAAAAACAAGTGTGTCAGTCGTCCACGTGTGTGTAAGTAGTGTGAGTGTAAGTAAGTACAGAGTACACGTAGTGGTGTGTGCGTAAGTAGGGTGTGTAGGTGTCGTAGTGTAAACGTGTAACGTCGTGGTCGTGTGGTGTGGTAACAGTGTAGTAGCGTAGTGTGTCGTGGGTAAAGGTCAGTCGTCCGGTAACGTGTGGCAGGTAGTCCACCCGGTGTCCCGTGTAAAAGTAAAGTAGTGTGTGTCCGTAGGGTAAGTAAGGTGTCCCGTGTACGTCAGGGTGGTGTGTAGGTAAACGGTAGGTAGTGAGTCAAGTAGTGTAAGGTGTGTAGAGTAGTAAAAGTCCGTGTGTGTGGTGTAAAGGTAAAAGTAAAAGTAAGTAAAGAGTAGTGTAGTCGTCGTAGTGTGGTACAGTAGTAAAGGGTGTGTAGCGTCCAGAGTCCACGTAGGAGTGTAGTGTCGAAAGTGTGTGTAGTAGGTAGTGTGTAAAGTGTAAAAGAAGGGGTCCAAGTAAAGTAAGTAGTGTGCGTCGTAAAACAAGTCGTCGTGGGTGTGTGTAGTAGTCAGGAGTAAGTGAGGGTAAACAGTAGTGTCGTCGTAAGTCGTAAAACGTAGAGTAAACCGTGTGTGTCCGTGTAAGTGTAAAGGAAGTGTAACGTGTGTCCGTAGTACGTGTCGTAGTGGTGGTGTCCAGTGTGTAAAGTAACCCGTGTGTAAGTCGTAAAAGCCAACGTGGTGAAGAGTGAACCGTACAGTAGTGTGTGTGTGAGTGTGTGGTACCGTAGTAAGACGTAAAGAGTAGTAAAGTACCACGGTGTGGTGTGGTAAGTGTGTACCAGTGAGGGTAAGCCGTAACGCCGTGTAGTCAAGTGTAAGTCGTGTCGTAGGTGTGTCGTAAGTGTGTAGTGGTAAAGTCAGTGTAAAGAGTGTAAGTCGTAGGCAGTAGTGTAAGTGTAAAGAAGGTGTAAGTGGTGTGTCGTGTCAGTGTAACGTAAAAGTACCGTGAGGTAAGCGTAAAAGTAGTGTAGTGTGTAAGTACCGTGTGTAAGGGTAACAGGGTGTGTACCACGTGTAAGTAGGTGTGAGCGTGTGTAGCGTAACGTGAGTGAACAGTAAACACGTAGTCGTCCGTGTGTACGGTAGCGAAGCGTACGTAAAAGTAAAACCACAAGTCGTGAGTGTCGTGTGTAGTGTGTGAAGTCGTGTGTAGCCAGGTGTGTGTCGTGTGTCAAGGGTGCGGTAGGCGTGCACGTGAACACACCGTGTAGTGTACGTGTGTGGGAGTGTCGCGTACGTAGTAGGTGTAGCGTGTGTGTAGGTAGTGTAAGCGTACCGTGTGTAGGTGAGGCGTGTCGTAGTCCGTGTGTAGGTAGCCCGTGTGTAGGACGTAGGTAGGTAAGAAAACAACGTAGACGTGTGTAAGTGGTGGTAGCCCGTGTAGTGGGCGTACAGGTGGTGTAAGTAGCGGAGCACGTGTCGGTAGCGGACACGGTGTGGTAAGTGTGTGTCAGTAAGTGTAAAAGTCGTAAGTAAAGTGTGTAAAGTGTGAGTAGCCCCGTAAGTAAACGTACGTGTACACCGTGAGTAAGGTGGTAAAGCAAAAAGTAGCCAAGGTCGTACACGTAGGGTCCACGTGGTGACGTGTGGTACGTCCGTGAGTAAGTGGAGGGGTAACAAAGTGCGCGGTGTGAGTAACGTGTCAGTGTGTAGTGCGTGTGCGTGCGGTAACCAGCAAGCAGTAAAGTGAAGTGGTGTAGTACGTCAAGTAAAGTGTGTCGTGTGGTAGTGGTGTCGGACGTAGTACCAGTCAGTCCGTGTAAAGTCGTAAGTGTGTGTAGTGTGTCCAAGTAAGTGTGGTGTGTGTCGTGTAGTGTGTGTCGTAAGTAGGTAGTCGTCGTAAGTGTGTGTGAGTAAGTGTGTAGTCAGTAAGTGTACCGTGTGTAGTAGTGTGTAGGTAGTAGTGAGTCGTAGTCAGTAGTGTGTAGTAGTGTCGTAAAGAGTGTGTACACCGTGTGTCAGTGTAGTAGTCGTGTGTAAAAGTAAGTAAAGTAAGGGTGTGTCGTAGTGTGTGTGTAGAGGTTGTGGTGTGGTAGTCGTAAGTAGTAGTAAGTGAGTGTAGTGGTAGTGTGTCGTGTGTAAACCGTGTACGTGTGTACGTAGGGTAGTAGTGGTAAGTAAGTAAGTCGTGTAGTACGTGTGTCGTAAAACAAGTAGTGTAGTCGTAAGTGTGTGTGAGGTGTAAACCAAAGCCAGTGGTACGTAGTGTCGTAGTGTGTGAAGTCGTGTCGACACGTAAAGTAAAAACGTACCGTGTCAGCGTGTCGTAGTAAAGTCCGTACGTAGTGTCAAGGGTGTGTAGGTAACGTAGTAGTCCGTGTAAGTAGTAGTGTGTAGTAGTCAGGTGTAAAGGGTAAAGAGTAGTAGTGTGGTGTCCAAACAGGAGAGTAAAGTAGTGTGTAGTCAGTCGTGTGTGTGTACCCGTCCGGCCCAGGACCCACGGCGTCCGTGAGCCGTGGGGCCGAGGGGCGTGTGTGTGTAAGGTAGTGTAAAAGGTGTCCGTGTAGTCGTCGTGTGGTGTCGTGTGTAGACAGTAGTCGTGTAGTCGGTGTGTAAGTAAAGTAGTAAGGCGTGTGTGTAAAGTCGTAGAAGTAAGTCAAAAGTAGTGTGTACGTAGGTGTAAGTAAAGGAGTAGTGTAGTCAAAAAGTAGGGTAAGTAGTGTAGTAGTCGTGTCGTAGTGGTGGTGTGTGTCGTGGTCGTCGTGTAGTAAAAACGTGGTCCGTGTGTAGTGTGGTGTAGTCGTGTGTAGGTAACAGAACCGTACACCGTAACGTCGTGTGTGTGTGTAGTAGTAAGTAAAGGTAAGTCGTGTAAAGTGTAGTAGTCGTAGAGTGTAAGCGTAGTGTGTAAAAGAGTAAGTCCGTCAGTGTACCAGTGTAGAGGTAAGTGTGAGTAGAAAAAGTGTACCAGTCACCAGTCGGGTAACACCGTACGTAAGTCAGTGTGGTGTCAAAAGTAAGCGTGTGTAGAGTCAAGGAGTGCGTCGTCCGGTGTGTAGGTCGTCGTGAGTGGAGTAAAGTGTGTAGTGTGTACCCAAGCGGTGTGTGGTCGTCCAGTGAAGTCAGTACAGTGTGTGTGTACAGTACGGTAGTGTGTAGTGTAAGTAGTAAGTAAAACAGTGAGGTAGGTAGTAAAAGTGTAGTGTAGAAGAGGTGTGTCACCGTGGTAAAGTGTGTACCCAGGCGGTGGTGTGCGACAAGGAAGTAAACAGTGTGTGTGTACGAAGTGCGTGTGTAAAGTGTAGCAAGAGGTAGGTGTGTACAACGTGTAAGTAAAAAGTAAAGTGGAAGTAAAGGGGTGTAAAAAGGTGTGTAAGTGTAGGTGAGTGTGTGTAGGGTAGTAGTGTCGTAGTGTCACGTAGTAGCGTGTGTAGGTGTGGTCGTAGCGTGTACGCGTAGTACGTAGCGTGTGTGTACGGTCGTACCGTAAGTGTAGGTAAGTAGGTGTGTGTAGTGTGTAGTGTGTGTAAGTGTACGTGTGTAGTCGAGTAGTGTAGGTCGTGTGTCGAGTAAGTAAGTGTGTGCCACAGAGTCAGTAACGTGTAAAGTGTCGTAGAGAGTGTGTCAGTACCACGGAACGTGTACCGTGTGTAAAGTAGTAGTCAAGTAAGTAGTGTGGTGTAAGTGGTCCCGTAGAAGTGTACCGTGGTAGAGTAAGTACAGTGAAGTAGTGTCGTAGCGTGTGTAGTGTAGTAAGTGTAACAGTGTACGTGTGTAAGTAGTGGTAAAGGTACGGTGTGTAAGTAAGAAACAAGTAAGAAGTGTGTAGTCGTAAGTGTGTGTGTGGACAAGTAGGTAAAAGTCGTAGTACGAACGTGTGACGTGTGGAGTAAACAGTAAACACCAAAAGTGCCCGTGTCAGCGTGTCGTAGTAAACCCCGCGTAAGTCAAGTAAACAGAGTAGTAACAGGTAGCAAGTACGTAGTGTAGTGAGTCACGTGTGTCGTGCGGTGTGTAAAGTGGCGTAAGTGCAGGAGAAAGTAGTAAGTGTAGTGGAAGGTGTCGTGTGTGTGAGTGTGTAGTCGTGTGTGTGTGTGTGTGTCGTGTGTGTGTAGAGTGAACGTGTCCAGCGTAAGTGTAGTAGTGTGTCGTCCGTGCGTAGTGTAGCCAGTGTGTAAACGCAGAAAGGTGAGTCAGTAAGTAGGTAGTGTGCGTACGTGGTGTAGTAGTCGTGGTGTGTAGTGTGAGTGTAGCGGGGTGTGTAGTAGAAGCGTGAAGGGCAGTGTGTGTGGTGGTGTAGTGGTGTGTAGTCCAAGGTCAAGGTGTCGGTAGTAGAGTGTGTGTACGTAGTGTGGTCCAAAAAGTGTAGAGTAAAGTGTCGTGTAGTGTGGTGTGTCGTGTAGTGTAACGGTACGTGTGTACAGTAGTGTAAAAGGTAAGTGGTGTAAGTGTAGTAAGTAAAGCGTAGAAAGTAGTGTCAGTGGTAGTGTAGTCGTACAGGGTAAGTGTCGTAGGGACAGTGTAACAAGTAGTGTAGTGTGAGTAGTAGTGTGTAAAGGGTAAGGTGTCCGGTGGGTAGTGAAAGTCGTCGTAGAAGTGTGTAAGGTGTAGTGAGTCGTGGTGGCACAGTGTAGTGTAGTCGAAAGACGTAAGTAGTCGAGTAAAGGTAAGTGTAAAAGTAAAGTAAAACGTAGTGTACGTAAAGTGTAGGGTAGACGGTAAAAGCGTAGGTAGTAGCGGTAAGCGTAGACAACCGTAAAGCGTAGTAGGTGAAGTAGAAGTAGTACCGTAAAAGTCACGTAAAGTGTAAACGTGTGTGTAACCCGTGTAGTGTCCAGTGTGTAGTGTGTGTGTAGTGTAAGGTGTGGTAAACGTACGTCGTGTGCGTAAGTGTGTAAAGCAGTGTCGGTAAAAAGTGTGTGTAGTGTCCGTGTGGTCGCAACACGCCGTGGGGTAAAGTGTGTACAGGGTGAAACGTCGTGTCGTAAGTAAGTGTGTGTAGTACGTACGTCAGTGGTGTGTGTAGAGTAGTGTAAGTAAAGTACGGTAGTGGTAAAAAGTGGTAGTGAGTGTCAGTGGAGACAACACGCGTGTGGGGTAAAGTAAAGTGTGTCAGTCCAGTCAGAGACGTAAACGGAGAGCAGTCCGTGTGAGTCGTAAAGCGTGTAGTGTGTGAAACAGTGAGTGTAGGTAGGGTGGTGTACCGAGTGGGTGAGTGGGTAAGTGTGTGTGTCGTAGTCAAGTGTACGTCGTAAGTGGGTAAAGTGAGGAGTGTAGTCGTGTGTGTAAAAGTAGCGTGTAAGTCGTAGAGTAGTAAGTGTGTAAGAGTGTACGTGTAGTGTAGTAGTAAAAAAAGAGGTGTAGGGTGGTAGGGTGTCGTGGTGTACGTAAAGAGTAACAAGTAAAGGACAGGTGTGTGTGTGTAGTAGAGAAGACAGAAACACAGTAGAAGAGTAGTAAGTAGTGTACCGTAGTGTGTGTGTAGTAAAGTAGTCCGTGTGTAGTGTAACGTAGGTAAAGTAGTGTGTGTGAGTGTAGTCGTAGAGTGTGTAAACAAGCCGTGTAGTAGTGTGTAGTGTAAACGAGTAAAGAGTAGTGGTCGTAAAGAACAAAGAGAGTAAGGAACGTGTGTAAGTACGTGTAAAAAGCCCCGTCGGCCCCAGGCGTCAGGAGCCGGTGGGGTCCGTGGGCCGGAGGGGTAAAAAAGAGTGAGTAAGTAGTGTGTAGTCGTCCGTGGTGTGTGGAACAAGTAGTAGTCGTGTACCGTGTGTAACGTGAGTAGTAAAGTAGTAAGTGTAAGGAGTAGTAGGTGTACGTAAACCGTGTGAAGTAGGTAGGAGTGTGTAGTAGAAGCGTGAAGGGTAGGTGTGTGTGTAGTGTGTAGGTGGTCGAAAGAGTGTCAAAGTAGAAGTAGGTACAGTGGCGTGTGTGGGTGTGTAACGTCAAAAAGTGTAGAGTAAGTAGTGTGGTGTGTGTAGAAAGGTAGTAAGAGTGTAGTGTAGTGTACAGTAGTACCGTAGGTAAAGGTAAGGGTGTGTAAAGAAAGTACAGTAAGTCAGTGTAGTAGTAGTGTAGAGTACAACAAACGTCGTAAAACAAGTAGAACACCGTGTAGTGTGTAGTGTAGTGTGTGTAAAGAGTAGTAAGTGAAAGGGTGGTAAAAGTCGTGTGTAGAAGTAGTAAAAGTAGTGAGCGTAGAGTCAGTAGTACAAGTAGTAAAGGGTAAGTGTAGTGAGTAAAGTGTAGTCAAACAGTGTAGAGAGTACGTAGTGTAGAAAAAGTAAGAAAAACAGTGTAGTGTGGAAAGTAAAAAAGTGTAGAGTGTGTAAGGAGTGAGTGGGTAGTAGGTCCGAACAAGTACAAGAAAGTGTGTAGTGTGAGGTAGTAACAGTGTCAGTGTGTAGTGCGTGTGCGTGGGTGTACGCAGCAAGCAGTAAAGTGAAGGTGTAGTCAACGCGCAGTGTGTGGTGTACCCGTCCAGTGTAGTCAGGAGGTACAAAGGTCACAGGTGGACCGTAGGTGGTAGACGTGTGGCGTAGTGTGTGTGTGCGTGTGTACACGTGTGTCAGGGTGGTAAGGTAGGTGTGTAGTGTAGGGGCGTAGTCAAGTGTGTAAAGTGTGTAGTGTAGAGTGTGTGTAAGTGTAGTGAAAAGTGTACAACGGTGGTCCGCGTACGAAGGTGCGTCCGCGTAGTGTAACACGTGGTAGCCCAGTAAGGGCGTACACAGTGTAAAGGTCGTAGGTGTGGTGTGTCGTGTACGTACGTAGGTCCGTAAAGGGCGTACGTAAAGGAGTAGAAGCCGTCACGTAAAGGGTAGCGTGTAAGTACGTAAAAGCGTAACGTAGTAGGTAGCGAAGTCCCAAAGGTAAGTAAGGGTGGTGGTGTCAGGTGCAGCCGTACGCACCGTGTGAAAGAAAACGTGGCGTAAAGAGTGTCAAAGTAAAGAAGTCAGAGTGTGGTGGGTGTGTGTAGTGTGTGTAGGTAGCGTGTCGCGTACGGTAAAGGAGAGTAGGTGGTGTGTAGTGGTGTCAGTCAGGTGTAGCGTAAAGCGTCAACGTAGTGTAAGGTGGGTAAACCGTGGTGTACCGTGTAAAGGGTAGTGTAAAGTAAGTAGTGTGTGTAGCGTGTACGTCAGGGTAGTGTGTGTGTAAGTGAAGAAACAGTGTAACGTGTCGTGTGTAAGTGTAAGTAGTGCCGTAGAGTGTAAGTCGTGTGTAAGTGAGTGTGTACAGTAAAGTGTAGAAACGTAGAAGAGTGTAAGTGTGAGTAAGGCGGTGTAGGCGTGTACCGTCAGTGGGTAAAGTGTACAACAACGGTGGGTAGTGTGTAGTAGTCGTGTGTAGGTCGTGTAGTAGGGTACAAAGTCAAAAGTAGTGGTAGGGTGTCAGTCGTGTCACAGGTGTGGCGTGTGTGTAGAGTGTAAAGGGTGTAGTGTGTAAAGTGGAACACAGTAGAAGGTAGTAGGAAAGGTGTAAGTGTCCGTGTAAGTGTAAGGAAAAAGGGTGTGTAGTCGTAGGTGTGTGTAGAGTGTAGAAGGTAAGTAGTGGTGTGTACCGTCAGTGTAGTCCGTGAGTAGTAAAACCAGAGAGTGTGGTGTGTGTAGAGCAAGTGTAGTGTGTAGTGTGGACCCGTGTCGTGTGTGTAAGTGTGTAAAGTACGTAGTAAAAGTGTGTCGAAGTAAGTCCGTAGGTGGAGTCGTGGAGCGTAAACCGTGTGTAGTAGTGGTACAAGTAGAGAGTAAAGTCGTAGTGTCGTGTGTAGTGTAGTGTGTGTACGTGTGTACAACAAAAGGAGTGTGTGTAGTAGTCGTAAACGTGTAAGTAGTGTGAGTCAGTACGTACGGTGTGTACGTAAACACCGTGAGGTAAGGGAACGTGTAGTGTACCGTAGGAAAAGTAGTGTGTAGTGTGTGTAAGGGAACGGGGTGGAGTACGTGCCAAAGGTGTACGGAGAGTGACGTGTGTACCAGAAAGTAGCGTAGTAAGTGGTGTACAACAAGACAGAGTGTAAGGTGTGTAAGTAGAACGTAAACCGTAGTGTAGCAAACAGTAGGTGGTAGTCGTGGTAGTGTAGTGTAAGTCAAGTAGTGTAAAAGGTGGAGAGTGAAAGTGTGGTGTGTGTGAAAGGTGTGTAGGGTAAAGTGGTGGTAAAGGTGTCGTGTCGTGTAAGGTCAAGGGTCGTACCAGGTCGTCGTCAAGCAACCGTGTAGGTGTAAACGACGTAGACACAAAGTAGTACCGTGTAGTCGGTGGGGTAGTAGTGTGTGGTAAAAACAACGAAAAGTGTGTGTGGCGGTAGCAGTACCGTCGGTAGCGTAGGTCCGGTAGGGTAGGCAGTACGAAGGTGGTACGTGTCGGTAAGGTGTGTACGTAGTACGTAACGAAGTGTAGTGTGTAGTAGTGTAAAAAAGGTAGGTAGGTGAGGGTGTGAGTAGTAAAAGTGTGTGTGACGTAGTAGTGTGGAAGTAGTCCGTAGTGTCCCGGCCGTCCGGCGTGCCGTAGGCGACGTCCGTGTGGTAAGGTCGCCGGTCAAGGCGTAGTGGTAAAAAAGTAGTAGTAGTGTGTAGTAGTGGTGTGTAGTGTGCAGTGTAAGTGTGTGTAGTGTAGGACAAGTCAGCAGGAAACCAAAACAGGAGGTAAGTCCGTGTACGTGGTAAGGTAGGAGTCCGTCAGAGGCCGTGTACGGTGTAGTAGACCGGTGGTCGAGTGTAAGTCGAGTGCGCGTGTAAGAGTAGTGGGTCCAAGTCAGTAAGTAGGTAAGTAGTGTAGTGGTGTAAGTAAAGTGTCGGTGGTCAGTGTACAACAAGTGTGGTAAAGTAGTGAGAACGTCCAGGGTAGTAAGAGTGTACAGTAAGCGTAGCCGTGTGGTGTGTGGAGTGAGCGTGGTAGGTGTAGTGTACAGCGTGGTAGTGTAGTGTAGTGTAGTGTAGTCAGTGTACCGTGGTGGTGTAGCGTGGGTAAAAGTACGTGCCAGCGTGTGTAAAGTGTGTGGCGTAAGTGTGCGTGGAAACAGAGTAGTAGTGTGTAGTGTGTAGTGTAGTAGTCGTGTGTAGTCAGCAGGAGTGCGTGTAACGTAAGTGTACAGTAGTGTAGTAAGGTAGTCGTGTCAGAGGCGTAGTAGTGCCAAAAGTGTGTGGTAGTGGTGTGTGTAAAAAGTGTGTAAAAGGTAGAGTCGGTAGAGTGTAGTGTGTGTACACCCGTCCGGGGTAGGTGAAAAGAGAGTGTGTGGTCGTGTGTGTAAGTAACAAGTAAAGAAGTGTGTGAGTAGTGTAGAGTGTGTGCCGTCGTGTAGTGTGTAACCGGGTGTGTAAGTCGAAGGAGAGTGGGTACGTAGTAAGTAGGTACCGTAAAACCGAAAGAGTCCCCAAAAGGGTGAGTGTGTAGTAGTGTAGTCCGTGTCGTAGTACAAAGTAGGTAGTGTCGAGTGTCAAGAGAGTGTGTGTCCGTGTAGCGTGTGTAAGTAGTGTACAAGTCGTAAAGTGTAAGCCACGGAGTCGTAGTGTGTCGTAAAAAAAAAGGGTGTGTAAGTGCGTGTAGTGGTAGTGTAACAGGTGTAAGTAAAGTGTAGAAGGGTAGTAAGTGTCGTAAGTAACCCACAGTGTAGTAAAGTGGGTGTAGTAGTGAGAACCCCGTAAAAGTGTGTAGTGGTGTGTGTACAGTAGAGTGTAAGTGTGACGTGAGTGTAAAGTGTCAAGAGTAGTGAGTGTGTAAGGTAGTAGAAAAGAAAAAGTAAAGAGTAGTGAGCAAGTAGTAAACGTCGTAAGTGTGGTGTGAGTGTAGCAGGGGTGTGTCGTAGAGTGCAGAGTGGGTCAGTGTGTCGTCAGGTAAGAACAACGTGTGTAGAGTGTCGTAAAGTAGTCCAAGAAGTAGAAGTGGTAAAGTGTGTGAAGTGTGGTCGAGTGTGTGTGTGGTGTGTAAAGTAAGTAGTGTGTGTAGAGTAGTGTGAAAAGTACGTAAACAGTGTGTGAGTGAAGAAGTAGTGTGCAAAGTGTCGTGTAGCAAGTACCGTGAGTGTAGTAGGTGTGTGTAAACAAGGTAAAAACAGTCGTAAAGGGGTGTGTAAGTGTGTGTCGTAGTGTAAAACACAAAACAGTGTAAAAGGTAAGTGAAAGTGTGTGTACGTGTAACGTAGTGTGTAGCGTGTGTAGTGTCCCGTAGTGTGTGTCGTCGTGGTAAAAGTAGTGTGTAGAGTGTCGTCAGGAGTGTGTGTGGTGTAAGTAGTGTAGAGAGTAGTGTAAAAAAGAGTCGTAGTCGTAAGTAAAAAAACGGGAGTGTAAAGGTGTAGAGTAAGTGTGTAGAGTGTGTAGAAGTAGTGGTGTAAGTAACCGTGTAAAAAGAGAAGTAGTAGTCGAAGAACAGAAGTGTGTAAGTGTGAAAGTCAGTGTGTAAAGTAAGTGTGTGTGTGTGAGTAGTGTGTGGTGAGTACGTAAACAAAGTGTAGAAGGTGTCGTAAGTGTGTGTGGCCGTGTAAGTAAGTAAAAAGTGTAACGTAGTGTACGAAGTAAGTGTGTACGTAAAGTAAGTGTCAAAGTGTGTGTACGTAGAAAAGTGTGTGTCGTGTCAGTGTGTACCGGTAGGCGGAGCCGTACGCACGGTGCACGGTGTGTAGTGTAAAGTACACGGTGTGTAAGTGTAGTGTAAGTGAGTAAGTGTGTAAAGTAAAGTCAAAGTCGTAGTGTGTGGTGTGTCAGTCGTGGTGTAGTAGTAGTACGTAACGCAGTGTGGTGTAGAAAAACAAGTCAAGTAGTGTAGAGTGAGTAAGTAAAGAGTAAAGTCAGGGTAGTAGTAGTCGTAGTGTAACACAGTGTGTAGAAGTCGTAAGTAAAAGTGGTAGTGGTAGGCGTCAGTCAGAAAAGTGTGTAGTAGTAGACGGGTGTGTAAAGTAGTGTAGTGTAGTGTCGTAAAGCGTAAGTGTGTAACACGGTAACACGTAAGTAGGTAGAAGTAGTGGTAAGTGCGGTGTACGTGTCACGTAGTGGACAGTGTCAGCGTGTGTGTGTCGTGTGTAACGTAGTGTCGTGTGAAGTACGGTGTAAGTGGTAAAAGAGTGTGTAACGTAAAAGGTGAAGCGTAAAGAGTAGTGTAAGTAAGGTAGAGAACAAGTGTGTGTAGTGTGAGTCGTGTCGTAAACCCGTGAAGTAGTAAGTAGTGTGTGTAAGAACGTGCAGGAGTCGTGTGTAGTGTAGGTGTGTGTAAACAGTGTCAGCGTAGTCACAAGTAGCGTAAAGTGTGTAAAAAAGCCAAAAGTGTAAGTGAAAGTAAGTCCGTAGTGGTGTGTAGGTAAAGTGTGTCAGTACAGAAGAAACGTAAACGTAAAAAGTGAGGTAAGTCGTGTAAAAGTAGGAAAAGTGTACAGTGTCAGAGTGAGTACGTAAACGTAAAAAGTGTGGGTGTAACAAAGTAGCAGAAAAGGTAGTGTGTAGTAGTGTGTAAAGTGTGTGAGTCCGTAGTGTGTGTAGGGTACGAAAAGTGTCGTGTAGTAAAAGTGTGTGTGTAAAAGTGTAGTACGTGAGGCGTGTCACAGTGTGTGAGTGTGCAGGTAGTGTCGGTACACGTGTGTCGTAGAGTAGTAGTGTGAGTAAAGAGTAGTAAGTAGTAGTAAAAAAGAAGTGTCGTAGTAGTGTGTACACGTAAAGAGTAGTGTAGGTAAGGTAGGTGTAGTGTGTCCGTGTGTGTGTAGTGCGAAGCGTAACGTGTCAGTACAGAAGGTAGGTAAGTGTAGTGTGTAGTGTAGGTGTAGAGACAAGTGTAGTAGTGTGTGGTGTAGAGAGTAAGTGTAGTAGTGGTGTACAGTAAGTGTAAGTCGTGTGTAGGGGTAGGGAGTGGGTGGGCGAAGTAAGTGTGGTCGTCAAAGACAAACCGCGTCAGTAAGTAAGTGAAAAGTAAGTGTAGTGAAGTGTGTCGTAAGTGTGTAAGTGTGCGTGACGTGTGTCGTAACGTGTCGTACAGGTAAAAGAAAGTGTAGAAGTGAAGTAAACCAAAACCGTGAAGTAGTAGAGGTGTAGAACGTACGAGGTGTGTAAGGTAGGTAAGTGTAGTAGTAGTGTAGGTAGAAGTAGTCGTGTGAAAAGGTAGTCCGTGTGTAGTGTGTGTCGTAGGTAAAGTAGTGTGTAAAGTGTAGTAAAGAGTGTGAAGTAAAAGGTAGTGTGGTCGTGTAGTGTGTGTGAAACGTAAAAAGTCAGACAGAACCGTGAAGTCGTAGTGTAAAGCGTAGTAGGTGGAAAGTGTAAAGTCGCAAGTGAAGTAAGTAAAAGAACAGAAGTGTGTAAGTGTGAGAACAGTGTGTAAAGTAGTGTGTGTGTAGTAACGTAGTACAAAGTAAAAGTAGTGTGTCCCAACAAGTAGTGGAGACAGTAGTGTGAGGTAGTCGTACCGTGTAAACAAGTGTGTGTGGTGTGTAGTGAGGGTGTAAAAGTAGTGTAACCAGTGAGACCGTAGGTCGTAGGTAGAGTCAAGAAGTGTAAGTGTGTAGTGTGTGGGTAGTAACAAGTGGGTACGTGTACGTGAGTAGAAAGTGTGTGTAAGTACGTGTCAGTGTCGTGTGTGAAACAGCGTGGGTGGTGGGTGAGTCCGTAGTAGTGTAGTGTCCAACAGTCGTGTGTGTCGTGTAAGTAAAACAAACGTGTGCAGTGTAGTAGTAGTGTGTGTAGTGTACAAGTAACGTAGTGTGTACGTGTAGTGTAGTGTGTAGTGGTGTAGTGTACGTGTGTAGTAGTGGTGTGACGTGGTGTGGAGGTAGTAAGGCGGAGTAAGGTCCGTGTGTAACGTGTGTGAAGGTAGTGTGTGTAAAGAAGTACGTGTGTAAAGTGTAGTAGTCCAGAGTAAAAAAGTGTACCGTAAGTGTCGTCGTCGTCGTAAAAAAAAAAGTGTGTGTGTGTGTGTAGGTGAGGTGAGGTGACGTGTAGTAGGAGTGTGTACGTGAAGGGAAGGGTGTCGTGTGTGTACAGGTAGCGTAAAAGAGGAGAGTGTGTGTGTCGTGTGTGTGGTCAGTAACGTCAAGTCAACGTACAGAGTAGAGTGTGGTGTGTAAAGTGTGTCAGTGTAAAGAGTAACGTGTAGGAGTGTGTGGGTAAAGGTGTAGTGTAAACAAGTCGTAGTAAAAAAGTAAGTACGTCAGTAGAGTGTGTAGTAGGTCCAAGAGTAGTGTAAAAAGTGTGTAAGTAAGTGTAGTGTGTGGTAACGTGTAGTGTGTAAGTGGGTAAGTAGTGGGTAGTGTGTCGTAACGTAGAAAGTGCGTAAAGTGTGTGTAAGTAGTGTGTCGTCGTGCGTAGTGTAAGTGAAAAAGTGTAGTGTAAAAAAGTAACAGTGGAGAAAAGTAGTCGTGGTGTAGTAGAAAGCACAGGTAGTGTACCGTGTCGTGTGTAGAGTGAGTGCAGTGACGTAGTCGTGGGTAGTGTGTCAGAGTGGGTGAAGCAGTCAGTGTCACGTGGGTAGGTAGTCGTGTAGTCGTGAACCGTAGGTACAGGAGTAGTAGAGTGTGTAGAGTAGTAGTAGTGTAACGTGTAAAAAGTGAGAGTAGGTAAGTAAACCGTACAGTGTGGAAGTAGTAGTAAAGTAAGTGTGTAGTGTCGGAGAGTAAAGGTGTGGGGCAAGTAGTGGTCCGTCAGTCAGTGAAGTCGTAAAAAGTAAGTGTGTGTGTAAGTGTGTGAGAACGTGTAGAGGTAAAGTGGGGGTAAAAAGTGTGGTGAAAAACGTCGTGTGTAAAGTAGTGTGTGTGAGTAAAGTGTGTACCCGTGTAAGTAGGTCAAAAGGGGTCGTGTAGGTGTAAAAAAAGTGAAAGGAAGGTCGTAGTGTAGTAAAGTGTAAAAAAGTGGGTGAGTCAGTGTGTGGTAGCGTGTGCGCACAGAAAAAAGAGTGTCGAAAGTAAAGGACGTGTAAGGTAAAAAAAGTAAAGTAAAGTAAGTGGTAGTGTGTGGTCAGGAAAAAAGGGAGTGTGGGTGTGTAGCCGTAAGCGTAGTGTAAAGTGTAGTGTAAAGCAGAGTGGTAAAAGTAAAGTGTAAGACGTGTGTAAGTGTAAGTGAAGTACGAAAGGTAGTACCACAGCCCGTAGGTGTGTGTAAGTAGGTAAGTAGTAGTGTGGTGGTAAGTGTGTGTGTAGGAAAAAACAAAAAGTAGTGTAAAAGCGTACACGTAGGTGGCACGGGTCAAAGGTGTAACCGTGGTAAGTAAGACCGGTCGGTGTGTACCGTAAAGTGAACGCGTACAGACGTGCGTGTCACGTAGGTGGGGTAGCGTGAAAGTGCGTGCGTGTAAGTGGTACAGGTCGGAGTGTGTCGTCGTGTGTGGTAGCGTCCGCGTACGTAAAAGGCGTGTAGTAGTGTCGTACAGTGTAGTAGTAAGTAGTAAGGGTGTAGTAAAGGTGTAAGGGGGTGAAAGTAGTAACGTGTGTAGTAAGTAAGAAAGTGTGGAGTGTCGTGTCGGACAGTGTGTAAAGTGTGGGTGGTCGGTGGGGTAGACAAGTCCCACCGTAGGTGGTGTAGTGTAAGTGTGGTAGAGTAAGTGGTGTAGTAGCAAAGTACAAGTGTAAAGTAGTAACAGCCGGACAAGGGTGAAAACGGGTGTAACGACAGTCCGTAGGTCAAAGACCGGTCGGGTGGCGTAGTAAACAGTCGCGTACAGACGTGGGTGTCACCGTACGGTAAAGCGTGAAAGTGGTGTGTGCGAAGTGGTACAGGTCGGAACGTGTAGTAAGTAGAGTCAGAGTGTGTAAGAGTAACAAGTAGGTGTAGTGTGTGTGAGTGTGTAGTGTGAGTGGTGAAGGAGTAAGGTGCGGTAGTAGCACAAAAAACAGTCGTGGTGAGGCAAGCGTCACGTGTAAGAGTAAGTGTAAGGTGTGTGCCGTGAAGGTGTGTAGTAGTGTGTGTAAGTGTGGTACCAGCGTGTGTGTGGTAGTAAGTGTAGGTACAACGTAGTAGTCAGCGTAAGTGTCAAAGTAAAGTCGTGGTAGTGTGTGGGTGTAGTAGTGTGGAAGTGTGTAAGAAACCGTGTGTAGCAAGGTGTGTCAGTGTAGTGTAAGGTGTCAGTCAGGTAGTCAAACGTCCGGGGAAGCCCGTAAAGCGTGTCGTGGGTACCAAGCGTAGTAGGTGTGAAAGGCGTAGTAGTGGTGGCGTGAACGTAAGTGTACGTCAGAGTAGTGGGTAACAAGCCAGAAGAGTGTGTGTAGGTAAGTAGAAAGTGGGGTGAGTCGCGGAGTCGTAAAGTCAGGTAAGTAGTGTAAAGTAAGTAGTGTACGTGGTAAAAGAGCAACGAGGTAGAGTGGGTACGTGGAGTAGTAAAAAGTGTGTGTGTGTGTAGTAGTGTGTAAGGGTGGTAGTGTCGTAAGGTAGCCGTGTGAAAGAAGGGTGTGTGGTGTCGTAGTGTGTCCGTAGCGCGGTAGGTACGTGTCGGTAGCAAGCGTAGTGCGTGGTAGGTGTAGTGTAGGTGTAGGTAGGTAGTGGTAGTAAAGTCCCAGTGCGTGTACGTGTCAGTACGAAGGTACGCGTGTCGCGTAGAAGGTAAGCAGTGAAGGTGAGTGAGGTGTAGTGTGTAGTGAGTACAGCGTACGCGTACGTGTCGTACGGGGGGTAGGTACGTACGGTAGGTACGTGTCGGTAGCAGAAAGTAAGAAGACGTGTCGGTAGCAAGCAGGTACGTGTGTGGTAGCCCGTGCAAAGCAGGGCGTACGAAGGTCGTGTCGTGTACGTAGGTAAGTCGTAGGAAGTGTAAGAAGTAAGTGTAAAGTAAAGTAAGAGTAGCGTAGACCGTGGGTAGTAGCAGTACGAAGGTACGAAGGTACGAAGGTACGAAGGTAAGCAAGACACAGGTGTGTGTGTAGTCGTCGTGCAGTGGTAAGTGTGTGTGTGTGTGTCGTGTAACAGTCAGTCAACGCGTCGTGTGTCGTCGTAAGTGTGTGTCGTGTGTGTAGTGCGCGTACGAAGGTACGTACGTGTCGGTAGAGTCCAGTGTAGTGTGTAGTGTGTGTGTCAAGAGTGTACCAGTGTGTAGTGTGAGTCCAGTCCAGTGTCCGTGCGCAAGCGACCAGTCAGTAGGAGTGTCAGTCCAGTCCGTGTCACGTGGAGTCCGTGGTGTGAGTGTGTCGGTGCGTGCGTACGTAAGGTAAGCAAACACGTACGTGTGTAGTCGCAGGTGTGTAAGCGGTGTAGTGTAGGTGTGGTAGTGTGGTAAACGCGTGTAAAGTAGTGTAGTAGTGTGTGTGCGTGCGTACGAAGGTAAGCAAGCACGTAAAAAAAACAAAACCAGTGTAGGTGCGTGTACGTGTCGGTAGCAGCACAGTAGTGTCACAAGTAGGTCGTGTAGCGTAGCGAAAGAGTAAGTACGTGAGTGTGCGCGCGTCGTGTCACGGGAGCAAAAGTAAGTAAGACAGGCGTAGCCCCCGTAAGTCCGTGTAGGGTAGTGTGTGTCAAGTGGGTAGTAGTCCGTAGGTGGTACGGTGTAAAGACGTGGAGGTGGTCGTACAAGAAGTGTAGTGTCGTAGTAGTAAGTGTGTGAGTAGTGAGTGTAAGTAGGTAAGTAACGTAGTGTAAAAGACCAAGTGTCCGTGTGTAACGAGAAAGAGGTGTGTGGGGTCACAAGGTCGTGAACGTAGAAGTGTGTAGAAACGTGTAGTAGCGTCGTAGAAAAGAACCCGTGTGTGTGTGTGGGGACAGTGAGTAGTAAGGTCCGTAAAGTGTGACGAGAGTAGTGGTAGGACCAAAAGTCCCGTACAGAGTGTCCACAACGTGTCGTGTGTGGTGTCGTAGAGCAGGAGTAGTGTGTAGTGAAGTAGTCCCGAGTGTCGTAAGTGTGTGTAAGTAGGTGAAAGGTAGTGTAGTGAAGGTGTACCGTAGTGTGTAGTAAAGGACACGTCACGTGTGTGGTGACACGTAGTAAAGTAAAAAGCCAGCGTGGTAAAAAAAACGTGTGTAGTAGTAGTAAGACAAGGTAGGTGTCAAGTGTGAAGTGTGAACAAAAGTGTGTAGCAGTAGTGTCGTAGCGAGCGGTAGCACGTACGTGTGTAGGGTAAGTAGGTAAAAGAAAGTGTGTGTACGTACAGTCGTAAACCCAGTGGTGTAGCGTGACCCAGAGTAAAAGTGTCGTGTAAGTAGAGCCGTCAGCCGTGTGTAGGTAAAGAAAGTGGAAGAAGTAGTAAAAAAAAAGTGGGGTCAAGTCGTAAAGCCAGTGGAAAAAGGACGGTGAGCAAGAAAAAGTGTAGTCAGAACAGGCAGGGTACGTGTCGCAGGCACAGCAGGAGTAAAGTGTAGCAGAACAGGGAGGTAGCGTGTCACAGTGTCGTCAGCAAGGACAAGAAGAAAGGTAAGTGTGTGTGTGTACGTGTAAGTCGGTGGGTAGGGAAGGTAGACAAGTGTGAAGTGAGTGTAGACAGAAAGGTAAAGTGGTCACAGAGTAAGTGTAGAAGAACGGTAGTAGCGTAAAGTGTAGCGGGTCGTAGTGGTCGTCGTCCGTGAAAGAAGTGCGAGAAGTGTAGTGTGAAGGAAGTGTCCAGAAGTGAGAGACGTGTAGACGTAGGTAGGGTAAGTAGTGACGTGAAAAGGTGTGGAGAACGTGTAGAGAAGGAAGTGTGTCCAGCAGTACCCGTAAACCGTGGTGGCGTGTGTGTGTGTAGAGTAAAAAAAGTAGAGTAGTAGAAGCGTAAGTGGGGTGTGTAAAAAGAGTGACGCAGGAAGTGTACAAAAAGAGGAGGAAAAGTGTACAGTAAGGAAAGTACAAAAGAGAGTCGTGAGTGTAGTCCGCAGGTAGTAAGGAGCAAGTAGTGAAAAGGAAAGAGTGTAGAAGTGGAAGGAGTGAGTGTGTAGGCAGAGAGGGTGTAGGTAGGTGTGGTAGGAAAGAGAAACAGGAGTGTGTAAAGAACGGTGGTAAAGGTCCAAGTCGTGTGAAACAGCGTAGGTGAAAGTGGCGTCAAGAGTGTGTAAGTGGAGTGAAACGTGGGTCCGTGACGTAGTACGTGGGTGGGGACGAGTGTAAAAAACGTGGGTGGGTACGTAGCGTGTCAGTACGAAGGTACGCAGTACGTGTCGGTAGCAGTGTAAAAAACAGGGTCAAAGGTCGTGAAACGTCGGGGTGTGTACGCGTAGTGAGTGGTCGTAGTGTGGAAGTAGTGTAGGAGTGTGTAGTGTGGTGTGTGAAGGTCGAGGTAACGAGTGGCGTGTCACCCAGCCGGGAGGCGTGGGTAAGTAGTAAGTGTAAGTGTGTCGCGTAGTAGTGCGTGGAAGTAGGTGTGTAGGTGCGTAAGTGTAGTGTACCGTGTGGTAGTGGGTAAAAAGTAGTAAGTGTAGCGTAGTACGTCAAGTCAGCAGACAAGTCGTGGTCCCGTGGTAGTGTCCGTGGCGAAAGTAGTGCCGTGCGTGTCGCAGGCGTACAAAGTGAGTACAAACAGAGGTGGTCGTGTAGAGACGTACACGCGAAACAGTCGTGTGTGTGAAGTGTGTGTCGTGCAGTGTGTCAGTGCGTAGTGTAGTAAGTACAGTGGGTGTAAAGAGTAGAGAGTCCGTAGTGTGTCAGAGTGAGGTGTAACGTGTGAGTGTGTAGTGTGGGGTGTGTGCAGAAGGAGAGTGGAGCGTAGTGTCAAACCGTACGAGTGAAGGGTAAAAGAGGTGTCGGTGTGTGTGGTGTCGTACCCGTGTGTCGGCCAGGCCGTAGGCACAGGACGTGTGGGTCCGTGGGCGTAGGCCGAAGGGGTCAAAAAGAAAGGTGAGTAGTACGTACAGTAAAAGTACAAGTGTGTAAAGTGTGTAACAGTAGGGTGGTAGGTGTAAACAGTGTGTGTCCGTCAGGGAAAGAGGTAGCGTGTCGCGTGTCGGTGCGTGTCGCGTGGTAAAAAGTAAGTGTGTGTGTAGTAGAGTGAAGTGGGTGTGAGTAAGTCCGTGTCACAGTAGTCGTGTACGTGTGTGTAGCGTGTGTGTGTAGTGTGTAAGTGGGTAAGTGTGTAGGTAGCGTGTCGCGTACAAAACCAGTAGAAGTGTAGCCAAGTGTAGGGTCGTAGTGAGGTGTAAGTGGTGTGTGTAAAGTAAGTCGGTGTGTGGGTGCGTACGCAGTGAAACGTAGTAAAGGTGTAAGTAAGTAGTCCCGTGGTGTGTCGGGTGTACAGTGTACAGGAGTGGCGTGAGTGTAGTCGGGGTGTGTACGTGACGCGTGAAGGAGTGTGTGTAAGTGGTAGTCGTAGTGTACAGCAAACGTCGTAGAGTAGTACAGTGTAGGGTCAGTGGTGTAGTAAAAAGTGCGGTGTAGTAGTGCGTAGACCAAAAAGAGTAGGTGGTGTAGTACGTAAAGTAAAAGTAGTACGAAGTGTAGTGTGTGGAGTGTGTGGGTAAAGGTAACAGTGTAAGAGTCGTGGAACGTGAGTAAGTGGTAGTAGTCGGTGTAGTACAGCGTACGTGGAGTGTGTAAAGCGGTGTAAAGTGAGTGGTAAGTAGCAGTACGTGTGTAAAGTGTAGTGTGTCCAGTGTACAAACGTAAAAAAGCGTCGTGTGTCCGTGTGTAAAAAAGTGAGTGTAACGTAGTGTCAGTAACCAAGGTGGTCGTGCGTAGCGAAGCAACCCGTGTGTGGGTGTGCGTGTCGCGTAGCAGGTAGCGGGTGTACGTGCGTGTCGCAGTGAAAGTAGGTAGCGCGTGTCGCAGAAAGTGTACACGTGTAACGTGAAAAGGAGTGTAGTCGCAAGGTAAGAACGTGTGTGCAAAAACAAAGTCAAGTGTGTAAAGTAAGTAGGTAGTGACGTGCGCAAGCGTAGTAAAACAGGAAAGGCGTGTAAAGAGTGAAGAGTAGTAGGTCCGACACGTGTCGTGGTAAAAGAAGCAGTACACGTGTGTGTGGTAGTGGGGTAAAGTAGTAAAAGTAGTGTAGTAACAGGTGTGTGTGAGTGGGGCGGTAAGCGTCCGTGTAGTCAGTGTAGCAGCAGTCACCAAGTGTGAAGGGGTACCGCGTGTCGGACGAGTACAGTGCGAAGAGTAAAAAGTAGTGTGTAGTGAGTGTGTAGTCCGTGTGTGAGTAAAGTGTGTAAGTAAACGTGTGTAGTGTCGTGAAAAAGTGTGTAAGTACGTACACGTAGAGTCCGTAAGTGTGAGTGTAGCGTGTGAGTGTGGTAGGGTGTGTGCGTGAAGGAGAGTGGAGTAGTCGTAGGAAGTGTAAGTGAGAAGTAGTGTCCGTGGTCGTGTGTGGTCGTGTAACACAAAAAGAAGTCGTAAAAGTCGTGTAGTAGTAAAGGTGTAGAGAGTGGTAGTGTAAAGTGTGTGTGGGTGTAGTGGTAACAGAAGTGTGTGAGTCAAGTGTGTGTCGTAGGGTGTCAGTAGGTGTAGGGAGTAAAGTCAAGCGGTCGTGTAGTGTAGTGTAGTGTCCACGTGTAGTGTGTAACGGGTAAGTCGTGTCAGTAGTGTGAACACAAAAGTCGAGTCAAGTGTAGGTAAAAGTGAGTCGTAGTAGTGTAGTGTGTAACAAGTAAAAGTGAAAAGTAAGGAGTAAGTCCGTGTGTAAAGGTAAGTGTACGTGACCCGTGGTAAAAGTAGTCAGTGTGTAACAAGTAGCGTGAGTGTGTGTCAGGTGTGTGTGGTGGACGCGTGAAGGGTGTGGTGTGTGTAAGTGGTAGTACGGTAGTCGTAAAAACAAGTAAAGGTAGTAAGCGTGTAAGAGTGTGTAGTGGTAGAGTCAACAAAACGGAGTGTACCGTGTGTAGTGTGTAAGTCAAGTGTAGAAAAGTCGTGTGTGTAGGTGTGTCGGGTGTCAAGTGTGTAGTGCGTCGGTAAAAAGTGTCGTAAGTGTACAGAGTGTGTGCGTCGTAACGTAAACGTAGAGTAAAGTGTAGCGTGTGTAGGTGTAGTAGAAGTAGTGTGTCAAGTACGTGTACACAGTGTAAGAACAAAAAAACAAGTGTAGCCGTGTGTGAAAAAGTGAAAAGGTAGGTGTGTAGTGTAGTGTGGTGGTGTGTGTAAAGTAAGGAACAGTAAAGTCGTCGTAGCGTGGGTAGTGAGTAAAAGTGTAAAAGAAGTGTGAGGTGTGTAGTGTAAGTGTAAGTAAGGAGTAAGTGAGTGTAGAGTAGTAGTGTCAAAGTGTGTGTGCAGTGTGAGAACGTGTGAGTGTAGGGTGCAGGTGGGGTGTGTAAAAGTCCCACCGTAGGTGTAGTGTAGTGTAGTGTCAGTGGCAACGTGTCCCAGAGGAACAGTGAGTAGTAGTGTACAGTAGTGTCCGTAAAGTAGTGGTGTGTAAAGTAAGTAAGTGTGTGACAGTGGGTGAAAACGGGTGTAACAAGTGCCCGTGTAGGTGTGAAGACCGGTCGGGTGACGTAGGAGTCAGTCGCGTACAGACGTGGGTGTCACCGTACGGTAGAGCGTGAAAGTGCGTCGCGAAGTGGTACAGGTCGGAACGTGTAGGTAACCCAGTGTAAGTGTAAGTAAGTGGAGAGTGGGTGCAAAGGGGTGTGTGAGTAGTAAGTGTCCCACGTACAGCGTAGGTAGGTAGCCGTACGAAGGTACGGCGTGCGTGTCGCGCGTGTCGCGCGTACGTGTCGTAGCAGGTAGCGCGTACGTGTCGGTAGTGCAGGAAAGTGTACAGTCGTAAGTGTGAGTCAAGAAAGTGTGAAAAACACCGTAGGGTGCGTGTAGTGTGCAAAGTGAAAGGGTGTGTAGTAGCGTGTAGTGTGTCGTAAGTACAGTCGTAGTCGTAAGGTGTGTGCAGTAGTAGTGTGTGTGTGGGTGTGTAGACGGTGGAGTAAACGTGTGGTGGTGTCACGTGTGTCCCCGTGCGTACGCAGGGGAGTAGTAAAAGTCGTGTGCGTAGTAGTGCGTGGGAACGTCGTGTGAGTGTAAGGTGGGTCCACGGTGTGTGTGTAGTAGCGGTGTAGGAAGTAAGTCGTACGTGTAGTAGTGTGTAACAAGACAAGTCAGCAGGAAACGTGTGTGTGTAGTAGTGTGTGTAGGTACAAGTGGCGTAAGGCGTGCGTACGTAAAAAGTACGTGTAGTAAGTAAAGTAGTGTGTGAAGTGTACCGTAAAAGTGTGTCGTGAGCAGTGGTGTCCGTAGTAAGTAAGAGTGTAAGTAAGTCGTGTAAGTGAGTCAAGAGGTGTGTGGGTGTAGTGTGTGTGTGTAGCGTGGTGTAAGTAGAAGGTGAGTGGCGTGTGAGTGTGGGTAAAAAAGAAGTACAGTGTGAGTAGTGTGTGTGTGAGTGAAGCAGTCAGTGTGGCGTGTAGTCGTAAGTGTAAAAAACGGTAGTAGTGGTAAGTGGGTAAAGTAGTAAGTAAAGTAAGCGTGGTGTAGAGTAGTAGTGTGTGGTAAAAGTAGAGGGAGTAGTGCGTGTGTAGTGTGTAGTGGTGTGTAAGTGTAAGTGGAAAAGTGTGTAGTAGGTAAGTGTAAAGTAGTGAAGTAGTGTAAGTGTAGTAGTGTAGTAGGTGTGTGTGTGTGTAAGTGTGTGTACCGTCCGTGTGTGTGTGTAGTCAGTGTAGAGTAAGTGTAGTGTGAGTAGCGTGGGTGTGTGTACGTCAAGAGTGGTGGTGTGTGTCAGTAGTAAGGTCGTGTGCAAAAAGGTGTAAAACAGGAGTAGTAGGTGGTAAGAGTGTGGAAGTGTGTGTCGTGTGTACAAAAGTGAGAGTAGTGTGTGTAAGAGTAGTGTAGTAGTAAGTCAAGTGTAGAAAGTGGGGTAAGTCGTGTGTCGTCAAGTCACACAGAAGTAGTGAGTGTGTGTAGTAAAGGTACAGGGTGTAGTAAAACGTGCAGTAGTCACGTGTGAGTGTAAGTGTACGTGTGTGAGTAAAGTAGTAGGTGTAGTGTGCAAGGTAAGGTAGTGGTAGAGTGTACAGTGTAAAGTGTGTAGAAAGGTGTGTAGTAGTGTAGTGAGTAACAGAAGGGTAAACAGTGTGTAGAAGAAAAGGAAGTGTGTGTAAAAGTGTAAACGGTAGTGTGTCAGTGTAAAAGGAGTCCGTCAGAGACAAGCACGCAAGAAGGTGTGTAACAGTGTCGTAGTGGTGTAAAGTGTAAGAGTACGTGGTCCAAAAGTGGTGTCGACAAGAGCAGTAGTGTCACAGCGTGCAACGGTGCGCGTAGTCGTCAGTGTGTAAGTAAACCGTGTGAGGTGGTAAGGTACGTCCACGTCGTGTGGTGTGTGTGTAAGTGGGTAAGTGTGTAGTAGTAAGAAGGTAGTGTGTACGTGTGGTAGGGCGTGAAGAAGCGTAAGTGTAAGTCGCGTGTCGGACAAAACGTAAGAGGTACGGCAGTGTAACGTGTGTGTGAAAGTAAACCGTGTGTAGGGTGTGTAGTCGTGTCACAGTAAGTCGAAAAAGGTAAAAGTGTACGAACGTGTAGAGAGAAAGTCGTGTGTGTACAAGTGTAACGTCCGTAGAGGTGTAGAAGGTAGTAAGTGTGGTAGGGTAGTAGTGTACGTGTGTCGGAGTGCGTGTGAAGTGAAGTAAGCAGTGGGCAGTGTGAAAGTCCGTAGGAGTAGGGTGTGTAAAACAAGTCAGGTGTAAAAAGTGTGTGTCCGTGTAGTCGTAGTGGGTGTAGGTAGTAAGTGAGCGTAGCGTGTAGTGTGTGGTGTCAGGGTCCGTGTGTGGTGTGTGAAAGGTAAAGCGTAGAGTGTGAGAGGGTAAAACGGTGTGTGTAGTAGGTGTGAGTCGTGTGTGTCAAACGTAGACAAGTGTACCGTGTGGTGTGTGTAGTGGAAAGTGTGTGTGTAAGTCGTGTGTGTGTGTAGTACGTCAGGAGCAGTAAGGGGTAAGTAGTAAGTGTAAAACCAGTGTAAACCGTGAAGTGTCGTGTGTGTGTAGTGTGTGGAGTGTACAGTAGCGTCGTGGCGTCAGTGTGAAGTACAGGGAGAGTGGAGTCGTAGGTCGGTAAGTAAAGGGTGTGTCGTGTGTAAGTGTACGCAGTGGAGTGTGTAGGTGTGTAAAAGAAGGTAAGTGTGTGTACGTAGTGTCAAGTAGTGTGTAAGTAAGTGTAAGTGTGTGAGTAGTGTCAACCGTACGTAGTCGTAGTGTCGTGTAGTGAAACGTCGGTGGGAGTCCGTAAAGGTAGTAGTAAAGGAGTCGTAAACCGTGAGCGTAGCGTAAGACGTGAGCAGTCAAAGTGTCAGTAGTGTAAGTGAGAGGGAGTGTGTGAAAAGTAAACAGTAAGGTGTAGTGTGCCGGTAGTGTGTGTCAGAGTCAGTGTGTCGTGTAGTAGTAAGAGTGTAACCACACGTAGAGGTGTGTAAAGCAGTGTAGAGTGTAAGGGTAGGTAGTAGGCCAACGTAGTACGCGTGAAAACAGCAGTGGTCGTAAAAAGGGAGAGTGTAACGTGTAGTAAGTCAAGTAAAAGTGGTCGTGTAGTAGTAAGTAAGGTGGTGTCACGTGTGTCGAGCGTAGAGTGTCCGTAGTGGGTGTAGGGTAAACGAACAAGTAAAAACAGTAGTCGTAACAGTGTAGTCACGGTAGTGTAGTAGAAGGTGTGCAGACGTAGTAAGTAAAAAAAACCGGTGGGTGTAGAGTGTGGTAGTGTGAACCGTAAAGGAAGTAGTGTGTAAGTGGGGTGTGTGTAGTGTAAAGAAGTGTGTAGGAGTCACCGTGAGGGTGTCGAAAGACCGGAGGGTGACGGGTGTGTGTCGGTAGGTAGGTGTAGTCCCACGTGGTAAGTGGGTGGTGGGTGTAGTGCGAAGGAAACAGGAGAGAAAAGTAGGGTACAGGTGTGTGTGTCGTCGTCAGGAGAGCCGGTAGTGAGTGGGAAACGTAGTCACGGTACGGGTGTCGGGAAAGGGTGTGTGTGTGGCGTAAGTGACAAGTGTAGTGGGGTGTGTGTACGTCAGTGGTGTGTGGTGTGGGGCCAAGTCGTGTCGTAGTGTGTCACAGTGTAAGTGTAGTGTGCAGGTACCGTACAGGAAGTGTAAAAGTAGTCGTCGTGTGAGTGTAGCGTACGTGTGCGTACGGAGGAGTCGTGTGTAAAAGTGTAACACCGTGTCAAGTGCGTAGTGTGTGCAGTGTAGGGTGTGTGTGGTAGTGTGTAGTGGTGTGTACAACAGGGGGAGTGTAGTCAGGAGGTGTGGTGTCGTGTGCGTAAGTGCGTGTCACGTGTGAGTAGTGTGCAGTGTCCACGAGTACGGGGTGTGTACGTGGGTGTGTAGTGTAGGAAGTAAAAAGTACGTGTGGTGTGTGTAAGTGTGTGTAGTGTGTGTGTAGTGTGTGTAGTGTGTGTAGTGTGTGTGTACGTAAAGGTAGTGTGGTAGTAAAGAGTAAAGTCGTAAGTGTAGTAAGTAAGGAGTGAGTAACGTGTGTAGTGTGAGTGTGTAGGTGTAGGGTAAAGGTGTACGTAAAGAGTAAGTGTAGTAAGTGAAGTAGTGGTGTAAAAGTGGTGTGTGTGAGGTAGGGGTGTAAGTGGAGTGGAGACGGAAGGTAGTGTCAAGGTGTAAGTCAGTGTGACGGTAAACAAGTCAGTGTAAAGTAGAGTGTAGGTCAGTGTAAGTGTAGTCGTAACCGTGTCCAGTCGTAAGTGTAGTAAAAGTGGTGTGAGTGTGAGAGTGTGCCAAAGGTAAGTAGGGTGGAACAGGTAAAAAGTGTACAGGGTAAAGGAGCAGAGTGGTGTAGTGTGTGAGGTAGGTCAAGTAAAAAGCAGGAAGGTAGAAGAGTAGTGTAGTAAAAAGTCGTGTGTGAGTACGTGTAGTCCGTCCGTGTGTAACGTGTCAAAAAAAGTCGTGGTCAACGTGTGCAGTGTGTGTAAAAGAGTGTGTGTAACGTGAAAGGGGGGCAGGTAGCGTGTCACAAGGTAAAAACGTGTAGTGTGTAGTGTAAAGTCGAAAGTGTGTAAAAGTAGTAAGAACAGGTGTAACGTAGTGTAGTAAAAGTCGTAAGTACAGTGTGTAGTGTGTCGTACCGTGGGTGTGTGTGTAAAGGAGTGAGTGTAGTCCGGGTGTGTAGTGAGGCAGAAGGGTGTGTGTGTGTCAAGTAAGAAAAGTCGTAAGTAAGTCAGTGTCGTGTGTGTCAAGTCGGACAAAAGTGAGTGACCGTGTGTAGTAAGTAGAAACGTAGTGTAAACAGTGTAGTGTGTAAGGTAACGTAAGTAAAGGTGTAGAAAGTCCGTGTAGTGGGTAAGTGTGTGTGTACGTGTGTGGAAGGTAGTAGTAAAAAGAGTGGTGTCGTAGTCCAAAAGTGTAGTGTAGTGTCAGTGTGGTACGTAAGTGTACCAGTGTGGTGTAGGGTGAGAAAGTGTAGAGGTCCGTGTAAAGTAAAGTGTCAGGTAAAAAGCGTGTGTCGTAGGTAAGGTGGTCGGTGGTGTGTCGTGTGGTCACCAGTGGAAAAGTGTGTAGTACAGTGTGTGTGTCGGGTAAAGTAAAAGTAAAAGTAAAGTAGTAGTGTGTAGTGTGTGTGCGTAACGGGTGAAGGTCGTGTAGTAGTGGTGTGTGTCGGTAAGTGCACAAAAAAAAAGTAGCCAGTAAGCGTCGGTAGTAAGAGTAAGTACCGGTGGAAACCAAAGCGTAAGTGAGTGTAGTAGTGTAAGTGTAGTGTAGGTGTAGGTAGGAGTCCGGTAGAGACGTAAACGGTGACAAGTCGAAAGGTGTAGTGTGTAGGTGTAAAGTGAGTGTAGAGTAAGGTGTAGTAGGTCCGAGTCCACGTGCGGTGAGCAGGTGGTGTGGTAGTAGTAAAAAAAAGTGAGGGTAGTGTGTGTAGTGACGTGTACGTAGTGGTAGGTAGCGTCAGTGAGGGGGGCCGTGTAAGTAACAAGTAAGTAAGTGTGGTGTAGTGTGTCGCAGTGTGTGACGTAGTAGTGCGTGGGAACGTGGTGGTGTGTGTGTAGGTGTGTAGTGTACGTAGTGTGTGTAGTAGTAAGTAAAGTAACGAGTCGTGTGTGTGTAAAAGTAGAGTGAAAGTGTGTAAAGTAGGTGAAAAGTAAGTAAGTAACCGTGGTGTAGTGTGTAGTAAAAAGTACGGACACACAAGTCAGCAGAAAACGTGGTAAAGAGTGTCGTCAGAGACGTAGTAGTGGTCAAAGTAGTCGTAAGTGTGTAAAAGTGAAGAGAGGTGTGTGTGTGTGTAAAGTGAGTGTAGCAGGAAGTAAGTGTGAGTGGGTGACGGGTAAGTGTGTGACAGTAAGAAAACGTGTAAGTGTCGTAAAGTGTAGGTAGTGTAAAAGCGTAGTGTAGAAGTGTAAAGTGTACAGTAAGTAGAGAGTGTAAGAAGTGTGTGTAACGTCAGTAGTGTCAAGAGTACGTGTGTACAGTAGTAGGTAGAAGTAAGGGCGTGAGTAAAAAGTAAACCACAGTGTCAAGTGGAAGTAGGTGTAGGTACAAAAGCAGAAAGTGAGTGTGTAGTGTAAGTGTAAGTAAAGTGTAAAGTGGAGTGTAAGTAAGACGTGTAAAGGTAGAGTGGAGTGTAAAAGGTCGTGTGGTAAGTGTAGTCGTAGGAAGTAGAGGTAGTAAAGAAGCGTAAGTGTAGTAGTAGTGTGAAGCGTGTGTGACGTCGTGTAGTGTCGTCAGGTGTGTAGGTAGAGTACCGAGTGGAAGGTAAGTAGTAGTAAGTGTAGTGGTAGGGTAAGTAGAAGTGTGAAGTGGTAAGTGTGTAGAGGTGTGTAAAGAGTAAGTGAAGTAGTACAAGAAAACGTGTAAGTGTGTAGAGTAAGTGGTGAGTACCGTGTGTGTGTAGTAAACCAGTCGTGGTAGCGGTGTGTAGAAAGTCGTCAGTGAGTGTCGTAGTAACGGTGTGTAAAGTACCAAACAGGTAGGGTGGGTAGTGGGTAGTGTGTGTGGTAGTGAGTGTAGTGTGTCAGTGAAAAACAGGGTGTAGTAGTGTCAGAGTGTGTGTAAAGTGTGTAGTAGAGGTGGTCAAAAAGTGTAAAGGAGTGTGTAGTAGTGTAAGTAAGGGAGTGTAAAAAGTGAGTCCGTAAGGAGTAGCAGTAACAGTGTGTAAAAAGTACGTCAGAGTGTGTCAGTGTAGTAGAGTGTGAAGTACAAGTAGTAAAAAGTCCAAGTAGTGGGTAGTAAAGTACCAGTGTGTGGTGCAAAAAAGTGTAGAGTAAGTGAGTAGTAGGTCCAAAGTGTGTAAAGTAGTAAAAGTAGTAGTAGTGTGTAAAGTAGCAGTGTGTCCACGTAGTGGTAGTGTAAGGTAGTGGGGTGCGTGGTGGTGTGTGCAAGTGGTGTGTAGGTGGAGTGAGTACGTGTCGTGAAGTACCGTAAAAGTGGTGTAGGGTGTGTAAAGTGTAGTAAGTAGTCGTGTAGTGTGGTCGTAAAGGTACAAGTGTCGTGAAGTAGTGTAGTGTGTAGTAGGGGGTGTAAAAAGTAAGGGAAGGTAGTGTGTCGTGGAAGTAAGGTAAGAGAGTGGGTAGTAGGTAAAGTCGTGTAGTAGGTAGAGGGTGTCGCCAGTCCAAGTCCGTGGAGAGGTGTGGTGTAGTGTGTGTGTGTGTGTGTAAGTAGTGTAAGGAAGAAAAAAAAGAGTAGTAGTAGTAAAGAGGTGTAAGAAAGTAAAGTCGGGGTGGTGTGTACAGTGCGTGTAGTAACAAGTAAAACGTAAGGAGTGTGTGTGTAGTAGTAGGGTAGGTAGGTCGTGTAACGTGTAACGTAAAAGAAGTGGGTGTAGGTGTAGTGTAGTGTAGTGTAGTACGTAAGTGTCAGAGTAAACGTGTAGCAAAAGTAGGTAAGTAAGTAAGAGCAAGTGAAAAAAGTACGGGTGTGTAGAAAAGTGTGTGTCGTGTGTGGGAAGTGTCGTAGAAGTGTGTGTGGTAAAAAAGAGTGTCGTGAAAGTGTGTGGTCGTGTGAGTGTGTAGGTAGCGTGTCGCGTACAAAAAGCAGTGTAGAGTAAAGTAGTAAGCCGTAACGTAGTAAGTGGTGTGTGTAAAGGGTGTGCAGGGTAAGTGTCCGTGCGGTAGCAGGAGTGTGTAAACAAAAGTGTGAGTACGTAGTGTGTGTAAGTGCGCAAGCGTACAAACAAAGTGGTGTCAAGTAAGGAAAAGTCAGTCCGTAAGGTGTGTGGGTACGTGGTAACGTGTCGTGTCCCCCGTCGGGTCCAGACCCAGAGGGTGTGTGGACCGTGGGGTCGTAGCGTGTGTAGCGGTGTGTCACAGCGCAGCAGTGGAGTGAAAAAAAAAAGCGTAGTGTAGGTGAAGGAAGTACAAAAGTGTGTGTAGTGTGTAACGTAAGTAGTACAGTCCAGCCAAAGGAGTGTAAAAGGGTAAAGTGTAGTCGTGCACAAGTACGGGTAGTAGGAGGAAAGGTCGTGTGTGTCGTGGTGTAGTAGGTAAAACAGGGTAAAGAAGTGTAAGTGTGTGTGTCCGTGTCGTAGTGTAAGTGCGACGTAAACAACACGTGTGTAAAGGTAAGAGTGAACGTGTGTAAGTAAAAAAAAGTGTGTAGAGTACGTGAAAAAGTGAAGTAACGTCGTGTCAAGGAGAAGAGTGTGGAGTGTGTGTACGTAGTCCGTACGTACCCAAAGGGGTACGGAGTAGCGAAGCACGTAAACCGTAACAGAAAGTAGGTAGTGAGTGTAGCCGTCGTCACAAGTGTCGTGTCGTAGTAGTGCGTGGAAAAGTCGTCAGTAAGGCGTGTAAGGTACGTGTGGTGTGTAAGTGTAGGTAAAAGTCGTGTAAGGTAGTAGTCGTAGACAAGTCAGCAGGAAACCAAAAGTAACAAGCCACGGTGTAGTGAGGTAGGAACCGTCAGAGACGTAAACGAAGGAAAGTGTGGTGTGTAAGTCGGTAGTGAGTAGTGAGTGTAAACAAGTGTAAGTAGTAGTAGGTCCGCACAAGTGGTGGTAAGTCGTGTACAGTGTCGTGTCCCGTGTAAAGGTGTGGGGGCCGTACAAGTAGAAAGTGTGTGGTAGGTGGTAAAAGGACAAGTGTGTGTCCGTGAAAAACGTGTGGGTGAAGTGTGCGTGGAAAGAGTGGTGTAGTGGGTAGTCCGTAAGACAGTGTGTAGTAGTCCAAGTCAGCAGGGTAAGTGTGTGTAGTGTAAGTAGTAAAGCAACGTGTCAACGAGTCAAGGTGCCAAGGTACCCGTAGTAGTGTGTGTAAAGTGTAAGTGTGTAGTGTGTAAAAGTAAGTGGGTAAGTGAGTAGTGAGTCGTAAAGTGTAGTGTAGGTGACGTAAGTAAGCAGTGTGAGTAGTGTGTGTAGTCGTAAAGTGTAGAGTGTGTACCAAAAGTGTGTAGTGTCAGTCGTAAGTAAACGGTAAGTGTGTGAGGTCCAGAAAGTAGTGAAAAAAGTGGCGTGTAGTGTGTAAACGGTGTCGGTACGTCGTACGTAGCACGGGTAAAGTAAGTAACGTGTCGTCGTGAAACAGAGTAAGTAGTGAGTAGTGTAAGGTGTGTGAGTGTCGTCGTGTCAGTGAAGGAGTGGTGAACAAAGTGTAAGGTGTCAAGGTAGTGTGTAGGGTGGTGTGTCGTGGGTGGTGTGTAGTAAAGTGTAACAAAGTAAAAAGTGAGTGTAGTAGGTCGGTGTGTCGTAGTAGTAGGGTAGGTGTCGTAACAAGTCGTAGCGTAGAAGAAGTGGAGGAAGTAGTAAGTAAACGTAACGTAAAGGGTGTGTAAGGTAAGTCCGTCGGTGTCAGTCGTGTCAGAAGTGTAGAAAGTAGTCGTCGGGCGTCCCGCCCGAGAGTGTGAAGGTGTGTAGAGGTGTCAGTAGTGTAGTGTACGTACGCCGTCAAACGTGTCCGTGTAGCGTGTAGTGAACAAGTAGTGCAAGTAAGTAAAAGTGTGTAAACCAACGTAGTGTAACAGGTACGTGTGTGTAAAGGTGTAGTACCGTAGAAGTCAACCCGTCAGGTGGGGGTAAGTAAGTGTGTAGAGTAAGTGCGTAGTGTGTGAACGTAGTCGAAAAGTGTGTGGTGGTCAAAGTGTGTGTCGTGGTAAAGTACGTCAGGGTGTAGTAACAGAGTGTACGTGTGGTGTCCGTGTAAGACGTGTGTGTAAAAGTAGCGTAAGTGGGTGTGTAAAGTGTAGTAGGTAGTGTGAAGAGTAGTGGAGTAAGTAAAGTAGTGTAGTGTGTGTGTGTGTAGGTAGTGTGTGGTAGTAGTGAGTAGTGTAAGTGTACGTAGAGTAAAAAGCCAAGTGGGTGTGTAGTGTCAGTCGTAGTAAAGTAAGGCGTCGTAAAAGGAGTGTACAAAGTGTAGGTCAGTAGGTACGTCGTAGTGTAAAGTGTAGTAGTGTAAGTAAGTAAAGTAGTAGTGTAGTAAAGTCAAGGTCGTGTAGTAAGTAGTCCGTGTGTGAAGTAGTGTAAGTAGGTAGAGGAGTGTGTGTACGTGAGGTAGTCGAGAAAAACCGTGGTAAGAGAGTAGGTCAAAGTACGGTAAGCACAGTGTAGGTGTGTAGTAAGTGAGTGAGTAAGTGAGTGGTAGGTAGCGGAGGTGTGTAAAGTCGTGGGTAGAGAAAGTGGCGTAGAGTAGTGTGTCCAAAGTGTGACGGGTAAAGTGTAGCGTAGAACGTGCCAGTAGCCAAGTGGGTGAAGTAGTAAGGAAGTGTGTGTGTACGTAAGTAGTCGTAAAGAGTAGTGTGTCCAACAGAAAAACAAGTAGTGCAGTGTGTGAGTAGCAAGTACGTCAGTGAAGTGTAGTGTAGCAAAAGTGTCAAGTGGGTGGTAGTCGTAAAGCGTGTGTGAAAGTAGTGCGTAAAGGTAAACGTGTGTAGTGTCAGTGTAAAAGGTGTCGTGTAGTGTGAAAAGTGGAAAGTGTCGTCAGTAAGTGGGTAAAAGTAGTAGTAGGTGTACAAAGAGTAAAGTGTAGTAACAAGTGCGGTGCGCCGTAAACGCAACAGTGTGTCGTGTAGGGTGTGTACAGGTAGGCCGTGTGTGTGTGTGCAGTAGGTGAGTAGTGAAAGTGTAAGTACAACACGTGGTAGTGCGTAAACGCCGTAGTGTGTAAGTGTGTGTAGGCAGTGTAGAAGTAGACAAGTGTAGCAGGAAACGTCCAGAGGTAAAGTACGGTAGTAGTGGTGGTAGTGTGTAAGTGTGTCGTGAGGAGTCCGTCAGAGACGTAGTACGGTGGTGTGCAACGTGTGTAAAGGTGTGAAAGAAGTAGGTCCAAGTGTAACAGTAGGTGAGTAGTGGTGTAAAGGTAGTAGTGTGCGTCGTGCGAAGGTCGACCCGTCGTGGGCGGCGGCGTACGTAGCAGGAGGAGGTAGTGTAAAAAGGTAGTGTGTAAAGTACGAAAAAAGTGTAAACAAAAAGTAAAGTACGTGTGTGTGTGTCGTGAAGTGTACAAGTAAAGTGTAGTGTGTAGTGTGTGTAAGCAAGAGTAGTAGTAAAAAGTGGTGTACAAGTCGGGTGTGTGTAGTGTGTAGTCGTGTGTGTGTACAGTGCGTGTGTGTGGGTCGTGTGTGGTAGTGTCGTGTGTAGTGTAGTGTCAGGTCGTCAGAGTAAGTAAAGTCGTGTGTAGGTAGAAGAGTGGGTAAAAAGTAGTAGTCGTGACGAGTGGGTAGGTAACAGGTAGTACAAGGAAAACCGTGTCAGGGGTCACCGTGAAGAGTCCGTAAAAGGTAAGTAAACCAAAGTAAAGTCGTGTCGTGAAAGTAAAAACGTCGTAAGTAAGTGTGTAGCGTAAAGTCCCCACGTGTGTACCCGTGTGGTACACCGTGGTGTAAAGGTGGTAGTCAGTGACGCCAGGTGGTGTGTCGTAAGGTGTGAGTAGTGTGTAGTAAAGACGTGTGTAAAGAGTGGTGGCGTAGTAAGTCGTACAGTGGTGAGTGTAAGTAAGAGTGTACAGGGTAGAGGTAGTAGTAGTAGGGTAGGTGGGTGGTAAAGTGGAGTCGTAGACGGTGTGTAGGGTACGTGTACGTGTGTCAGCCGTGTCGTAGTCCGTAAGAAAAAAGTAGGTGTGTAAGTAGTAGTCAAAGGTAGTAGTGTAAAAGTAGTGGGTCAGTGCGTAGCGTGTGTGTCCGGTCAGTGTAGTGTGTAGAGAGTGTGTGGTGGAAAAACGGTCGTACGTGGTCACGTAAAGAGTCAGTAGTCGTGTAAGGTAGAGAAAAAGTGTGTGTCGTGTAGAGTGTGGACGTGTGTAAAAACCGTAGTGGGTGTGTAGCGTAGTGTGTGTAAAGTAGTACGTGTAACGGTACCAGGAGTCGTAGGTAGTGGGGTGTACAAACAGTACGGAAGAAAAGTGTGTAGTGTAAAAAGTGAGGTAAAGTGTAAAAAAGGGTGAAAGTGAAGTCCGTAGTGGTAGTAAGTAAGAGTGTAAAGTCCGAGTGCCGTGTGTAGTAGCGTCAACAAAGTGTAGAGAGTAAAGTCCGGTCGCGTGTGCGCAGAAAGTAAGTCCAAGTGGTGTGTGGTAAGACGTAAGGTCGTGAACAGACGTGTGTAACGTAAGGTGTAAGAAAAAGTGAGTGTGTGTGTGGTGGTAGTGAGTGGTGTACACAAAAGTGTAGTAAAGTGTAGTGTAGGGGGTGGTAGTCCGTACGTGGTGTAGTGGTGGTACGTCGGTGTGTAGTGTGTAAGGTGTGGTGGTAACAAGTACCGTGTAAAAAAAGGAGTAAAGTAAGTAAGGAAAGTACAGTAAGTGGGTAAAGTACGTGTGTGTGTGTCGAAAGAGTCCGTGTACAAGTGTCAGAGTAAGGGTAGTAGGTGTAGTGTGGGTGTAAGTAGTAGGTAGTCGTAACCACGAGTAGTGTAGTGTGGTAAAGTGTGTAGAAGTGGTAAAGTAGTGTACAGTGTCGTAGTGACAGAGTGTGGTAGTAAGTAACGCGTACAAGGAAGTGTAGGAAGTAGGTGTCCCCGTGTAGTAGCGTAAGTAAGTGTAGTAAGGGTAAAAGAGGAGTGAAGTGTGTCAAGAAAAACGTGGTAAAGTGGGTAAAGGTGTAACGTGTGAAGCGAAGCGTGTAGTGTGTGTAGGTGTGTAGTGTAAGTAGTAGTGTAAGTAAGAACGGTGTCAACGACGTAGAAGAAAAGTGTAGTGTGTGTGTGTGTAGTAAGTAAGTCGTGTCCACGAGGTGGTCCGTCCGGTCGAGTGTAACGTGTAGAGTAGTAAGTGTAGAGTAAGTAGGTGTGTAAAGGTAAGAGTGAGTGACAGTAGGTCGTGAACCCGTGGGTGAGAAGTAAGGGAGTGTAAAGGGGTAAAGTCCGTGTGTAAAGGTAACAGTAAGTGTGGCCGTAGAAGAAGTAAGGTGACGTAGTCCGTGACGCGTGTGTGTGCAGGGGTGAAACGTGTAAGTAAGGTAGTGTGTGGAGTCGTAGTGTGTGTAGGTGTGTGTGGTAGCGTGCGTGTGAGTGTGGTCGTGTAGTAGTAGTGTGTAGTAGTAGTGTCAAGTGTAAGTACAAGGGTGAAGTCCGCGTAAGTAGAGTACCGTGTGAAGTGACGTCCGTCAGGTGTGTGTAGTACGTGAGTACAGTGTACAAGCGTAGTGTGTGTAAAGTAGAAGCGTAGTCCGTAGGTGTGTAGAAGTGAGCAGTGTAAGGTAGGTCCACCGTAAACCGTCAGTGCAGTGTGGTAAGTGTGGTGTAAGGTGTACCGTGTGTCGTGTCGTGTGTAGTAAGTGTAGTGTGTGTGTAAGTGAAGTAAGTAGGTACGAGTAAGAGTCGGGTACCGTAGTGCAGTGAAGGAGTGCGTGTGTGCGTACGAAGGTACGAAGGTACGTGTCGGTAGCGGTCCGTGTACGTGTCGGTAGCAGAAAAGTGAAAAAAAGTACGAGTAAGTGTCGTGTAGTGTGTGTAGTAGGTAGAGTAAGAGTAAGAGTAAGGTGTAAGGTGTAAGGTGTAAGGTGTAAGTGTGTAGTCGTGTAAGGTGTAAGAACGGGGTGTGTAAGGTGTAGTGTACGAGTGTAGTGTCGTGTCGAGGTCCAGTGCGTGTACGTGTCGGTAGCGCGTAGTGCGTGCGTACGCACGTACGCGTGCGTACGCACGTACGCGTGCGTGTACGTGTCGGTGGCACGAAGTGGAGTAGAGTGGAGTAGTAGTCGTGGTAAAGTAAGGTGTAGTGTAGCCACCCCGCCGTGTAGTAAGTGTCGTGTAGTGTGTAAACAGTGTGCGTGTGTAGTGTAGTACGTAAAGTGTCGTCAACGTCAGGTGTGTGTGTAGAAGTACGTGGTCAAAAAAAAAAGTGTGTGTGTGTGTGTAGTGTAGTAGTGTGTGTCCGTACAGTGTAAGTAGTCGTGTGTAGTCAGAAGGTGAGTGTGTGTAAGTACGTGTGGTGTCCAGCGTGTGTACGTAGCAGTGTGCGTGTAGTGGTGTACAGGTGTGCCGAGAGAAAAACGTAGTGGCAAGCAGTGCAAAGAAGAGTGTAGGACCGTAAGTGGTGTGGTGTGGGTGTAGTGTAGTGGGTGTGTAGTGTACAGGCAGTGTGTGCGTGAGTGCGTGTGTAAACGTGTCGTGTGTAAAAGAAGTAGTGGTGTGCACCGTACACAGTCGTAAGTAGTAAGTCGTGTGTGTGTGTGTGTGTGTGTGGGGCCAGGTAAGTAACGTGTGTAAGTGTGTGTGTCGTGTGTAGTGTAGGGTGTAGTGCGTGGTGTAGTACCGTGTAGTGGACCAGGGTAGTAGCGTAGTGTACGTGAGTGTGTGTAAGTGTGTAGGGTAGTCGTGTGTGTAGTGGTGTAGCGTGGTAGTCAGTCGTGTGTAGCGTACGGTAGTGGAAGTGTGTGTAGTGTAGCCGGAGTGAAGGTGCGTAAGTAGGTAAAGTAGTGCGTGTGTGTCGTGTGGGTGTCGTCGTGTAGAAGGTACAGCGTCAACGTGTAGTGTAGGTGTAGTGAACGTAAGTAGTGTAAGGTGTCAGCGTAGTAGTGTAACAGGTGTAGTGTAGTGGTGTAACGTGGGTAAGTGTGTGAAGTGTGTAACGTGGTGTGTGGTACAGAAGTCGTCAAAGAGCGTGGTGTGTGAGTGTCAGTAGTGTGCCGTGTGTAGTGTCCGTAGTAGTGTCAGTAGTGTGTGTGTGTAGTGTGGGGTCGTAGTAGCGTGAAACGTAAGTAGGGCGTCCGTGTGTGAGTGTGTAGCGTGAAGCAGAAGTCAGAGCGTGTGGTGTAGGTGGAGTGTGTAGTGACGTGAACAGTGCGTGCAGGTAGGTGGTGTGTGGTAGTGTGTGTGTGTGTGTGTCGTGTAGGTGAGGTACGGTAGTAGGTGTGTGTGAGTGGTGGTAGTAGTGTAACAAGGTAGTGTCGTGTGTGTAGGAGGGTGTAGTGTGTAGTGTAGTGTGTGAGTAGTGTACGTGTAGTAGTAAGTGTACCGCAAGTGTAAGTGTAGTAGTAAGTGGTAGTGAACGTCGTGTGTGTGTGTAGTAGAGTGTGTAAGTGTAGTACGTGTGGTGAAGTCAGTAGTAGTGCAGTCGTGTGGTGTGTGTAGGTAAGTCCGAGTGTCGTAGAAGGAGTGTAGTGTAGTAGTGGGTGTGTAAGTGTCGTAGGGGGTGTAAAAGTGTCGTGTGTAAGTGAGTAGTGTACGTGTGTGTAGTGTGTGAGCGTAGAGCAGTCGTGTCCCGTAGAAGTACGGGTGTGTGACCAGGTGTGAGTGAGGTGTGTCGTGGTGTGAACAGGTAGTGTAGTGTACCAAGTGTGGTAGTGTGTGCAAGTGTAGTGTGTAGTGTAGGTCCCGTGTGGTGGTGCGTGGTAGCGTGTGTAAGTAGTGGTGTGTACAGCGTAAGTAGTGTGCAGTGTAGTGTGTGTAAGTAGGTAGGAGTGTGTAGTCAGTAGGTAGGTACGTACGTAAGTACAGTACGTACGTAAGTACGGTACGTACGTAAGTAGTGGTACAACGTAAGTACGGTACGTACGTAAGTACGGTAGCGCGAGTAGTAAAGCGTAGTAGTAGTGTGTGTAGTAGTCGTGTGTCGTGTACAGTCAAGGTAAGTGTGTGTACGTGTGTGTGAGTGAGTACGTGTCGTGTAGTGTACGTGTAAGTGTAAAGTAGGAAAGTAGTAGTGGTAAGGTGTGTGTAGTAAAGTCAAGTAGTGTAGTGGTGTAGTGTAGTCCGTCGTGTGTAGTGTAGTGTAAGTACCGTGTGTAAGTGTGGGTAGTAGTGTCAGTGTAGTGTGTCGTAGGTGGTAACGTGTCGTGTAGTGAGTGTGTAACGTAGTAAAAACAAGTGTAAGTGTGTAAAAAAAGTAGCGTGTGTAAGTAACGTGTCGTGTGTAGTGTAAAGTGTGTAAGTGTAGTAGTGTAAGTGTAGTAGTGTAGTGTAGTGTGTAGTGTGTGTGTGTGTAGGTAGGTAAGTCAAGTGTCCAAGTGTGTGGTACAAGAACAGTGTAGTGAAGTGTAAGGTGTGTGTGTGTGAGTAGTGTGTAGTGTGTAGGGGTAGAGTGGAAAGTCGTAGTAGTAGTGTGTGTGGTGCGTAGTGTAACAACAAGTAAGTAAGTGCCGTAGTGTGCAGTGTAGTGGTCGTAAGTGTGAAAGTGTCCAGTGTACGTGAAAAGTAGTAAAGGTACGTAGTGTGTAAGTAAGTGTAGTGGTGTAGTGTGGTGTAGAAACGTGTGTGTGTAGTGTAGCGGGTGTGTGTGTGTGTGGGTCGTGTAGAGTAGTAGTGTGTGTGGTGTGTGTGTGTGTGTGTGTGTGTGTGAAAGGTAGTAGTGTGCCGTCCGTGTGTAGTGTGTGTAGTGTAAGTAGGGTGTGTAGTAGTGGAGTCGTAGGTAAGTAAAGGTAAGAGCGTAGGTGTGTGTGTAGTAGTGTGTGTAGTAGTACAGTGTGTAAGTCGTCAAGGTGGTAAAAGAGCCAAACACCGGGGAAGCCCGTAAAGCGTCGTAGGTAACCAAAGGTAAGTAAGAGAAAGTGTGTGTACGTGGCCGTGAGTGTAAGTGACGTCAGGGGTAGTGGGTAACAGTCACGTAGGTGTGTGTCAGTGTCGTGAAAAGCGTACGTGTGTGTAGGTAGCAGAGTAGTAGTGGGGTGAGTCGCGGGTGTCGTAAAGTCAGTCCGTGTAGTGTGTGTAAACCGTGGTGTGTGGTGCGTGTACGTGTCGGTAGCACACAGGTGGTAGTGGAAGTAGTAAGGGGTGGTAAAAGAGCAACGAGGTAGAGTGGGTGTCGTGTCGAAGTGTCGTGTCAAAAAACACGTGTGTGTGAAGAGTGTCGGTAAAGGTGGTACGTCGTAGGTCGCGTGGGAAACCAGGTGTGTGTAGGGTAGAAAAAGTGTCAGTGTCGTCGTGCGTAAGTGCGTAAGTGCGGTAGCCGTAGTCAAAGTAAGTAGGTAGTAGGTAGCAAAGTAGGTAGTGGTAAAAAAGAGTGTCGGTAGTCGTACAACGTAAAGTCGTGGTGTGTGTAGACCCGTGTAGTGTGTGTGGTGTACAGGACGTAGGTAGAAGCAGAAGGAGTCGTGTGTGTACGTAGTAGCGTGTGTGTGTGTGTAAAAGGTGAGTAAAGTAGTAAAGTGTGGGGTGTAGTCAAAGTGTCAAGCGTAGTGTGTGTGTAAAAGTGTACGTAGTGTCGCCCCCCCCCGGCCGTGTACGGCCGTGGGACGTAGGCCGTACGAAGGTAGGTACGTGTCGTAGGTAGGTGGTGCAGTAAAAAGAGTAAGTAAGTGTGGTGTAGTAGTCAAGGTGTAAAGAGTGTGTGTGTGTGTGGGTAGTAGGGTAGGTGGTAACAAAGCAGTGGAGAGAAGTACGTGTCACAGGTAGTACAGGTGTAAAGTCGTGTGTAAAGGAGTGTGTAGAGTAAAAGTAAGTAGCGTCAGTGTGTGAGTAAAGTAGTCCGGTGTAGTGTAAGTGCGAAGCGCGTGTACGTAGTGTGTCAGTGCGAAGCAGGTAAGCGCGTACGTGCGTAGCGAAGCAACCCCAAAGGGGGTAGCACAAAAAGTGGGGTGTGAGTGTAGTACACGTGTGTGTAAAGAGTGCAGGTGTGTCAGTGTAAGTGTAAAAAGTAAAGAGCAGTCGTAGAGTAGAAAAGGGGTGTGTAGTAAAGGGTGTAGTGTGTGGTAGTAAAAGCGTGTCAGTGAAGTGTGTAGGGTGTGTAGTCAGGTACGTACGGTAGAAAGTGAAAGTGTAGTCGTGTGTGTCCGTGAGTAGTGTAAACCAAGTAGTCGTAGACCGTGTCAGTGTGTGTAAGTGTAAAAGTAAGTAGTAGAGTCCGTAAGTGTGAAGTAGCAGGGTGTGTAGCCAGGTGGGTGAGTGGAGTGGTGTGTGTGTGTAGTAGTGTGTCGTAGTAGTGGTAAGTGTCAGTCGTACCACGTAGCGTAAGGGTAAAGTCGTGGTAGTGTAGTGTAAAAGTGTCCAGTAGTGTGGTGTCAACAGTAGGTAGAGAGTAGTGAACGTAAGTGGAAAGTGTGTAAGTGTGTCGTAGCCGTGTGGAGTGGTGGGTAAAAGTGTGAAGTGTAGTGTAGTGTGAAACAAGTCAGCGTGGTAGTAGTGTGTAGTAGGTAGGTGTAAAGTGTGTCAAGTAGTGTGTGTGGTGCGTGTCGCAGTAAAAAGTAGTCCGTGTGTAGTGTGAGTAAAGTACCCGTAGTGTAAAGGGTAGTGTAAAGCCGTGTAGAGTGTAGTGTCGTGGTAGCGTGTGCGCAGTGTAAAAAAGCAGCAGTAGTAGTAAGTGGTGTGTAAGTACAGAACAGTGTGTAACGTGAACAAGGGTGTGTAGTCGTAAAAGTGTAAAAAGTAAAAGTCCAAGTAGTGAAGTGTAGTGTAAGAAAAAGTGTGTAAGTAAAGTCGTAGTGTACGTAGTGTAGTGTGTGAAGTGTGCCGGGTGTAGCCGGGTAGTGAAGTGTGAAGGTAACCCGTAAAGTGTAAAGAAAAGTAAAAGCACAGTGTAAGTGGTGCGTCAGTAACGGTAGTGAGGGTCGTGTGTAGTGTGTGTAGTAGTAGTCGTAGTGTGTGTAGCGTAGTGGTCAGTCGTAGTAAGTGGGGTACAACGTGAGTGTGTGTGGGTGCGTGTGTAGTCGTAAAACAAAGTGTGTGAGTGTAGTAAGTACACAAGTGTGTGTGTGTGTAGTGTGTGTGGTGGGTAGTAGTGTAGTAGCGTGTGTGTGCGTGGTAAAAACGTCCAACGTAGTCGTGTGTGTAAACAGGTGTGAGTGTAGTGTAAAAGCGTCAGTGGTAGAAGTCACCGTGTAGGAGGAAGGTAAGTGTGTGTAGCAGGGTAGTGTGGTGTGAAGGTGTAAGGTGTGTAGTACGGGTAGTGTGTGTAGAGTGTAAGTGTACCAGTAGTGTACCGTAAAGCGTGTCGTAGTGTAACGTAGTACGTGTAGTAGTAGGTGGTAGTGTGTAAGTAGGGGGTAAGTGTACGTAGTGTAGTAGTAGTGCAAGGTGTGTGTAGGTACAGTGTGAGAACGTACGTGAGTAGTGTAAAGAAGTGTAAGTAGCAGTAGTAGGTGTCGTGGTAGTCACAGTGCAGCGTGGTAGTAGTGTGTAAGTAGGGTGCAGTGTAGGTAAGTACAAGTGTCAAGGGTAGTAGAAGGAAGGTAGTACGTGTGTGTAGGGTGTGTAGCACACGGAGTGTGTGTGTGTGTCGTAGGTGGTGTAGTGTGTGTGGTGGTGTGGAGGGTAGTAGTGTAGTAGTGAGTAGAGTCGTGGGTACGTAGAGTGTAAGTGTGTAGTGTGTGTAGTAGAGGAAGTAGCGTCAGAGTGTAGTGCCGTGTGTAGTGTCGTCCAGTAGTGTGTAGTCGGTCGTGTCAGTGTGCGTGGTGTAGTGCGTAAGTGTGGTGGGGCACCGTGTGCAACGTGTGTAGTGTGTGGTAGGTGAAGTGTAGTCGTAGGTCAGTAGTGGGGGGTGTGTGTGAAAGAGTGTACCGTGTGTAGTGTAGGGTGGTAGTGTGCAAGGTGTGTGTGTCGTAGTGTAGTAGTGTAGTCGTGCGTGCAGTAGTACGTAGTAGTAGTAGTGGTGTGTAACAGAAGTAGCGTGTGTGTGGGGGTGTCAGTGTGTACGTAAAGTGTGTGTGTGAGGAAAAGTAGTCAAGTGAGTAGTGTACAAAAAGAGAAGTGTCGGTGTGTAGTGTGGTGTGTAGTAGTAGGTGTGTGTGTGTGTACGTAGTGTAGTGTGTGTGGAAGTAGTAGTCCGTGTCGTGTGTGTGTGTGTGTGTGGAGTGGGTGTGTACAAGTACGTAGTGGTAGGAAAGTGGTAAGTAGTAGTGTGAGTAGTAGGTAGGGTAGAGTAGGTGTACGTAAGTAGTGTCAAGTGTACGTGCGTCCGTGTAGGAGGTGTGTAGGTACGAAACGTGTCGTAAGAAGGTAGTGGAAAGCGTAGGAAGTAGTGGTGTGAGTGGGTGAGTGAGTGAGTGAGTGAGTGAGTGTAGTAAAGAAGTGTGTGCGTAGCGTGTGTAGCGGTGTGTCACAGCGCGTGTGCGTACGTAAGGTACGAAAGTAAGCGAAGCAGTGTAGTAGAGGTAAGTGTGTAGGTGTAGGTAGCAGTGCAGGTAGTCCCCGTGCGGGGAGTACGTGCGCAAGCGTAAGGTACGTGCGCAAGCGTAAGCACACAGTACAGTGTCAAGTGTAAGGGTAGGCGGTAGGTAACGTGTAACGTGGGTAAAGGAGTGTCCCGTGTGGTCACCGTGTGTCAGTGGCAAGGGAAGTAGAGTGCGTGAGTGTCGAAGTGTCAGGTCGTACGTGTCGTAGCGAAGGGAAAGGTGTGTCCAGTGTGGTACGTGTCGGTACGTGTCGGTACGTGTGTCGTGCGGTAGGTGGTACGTGTCGGTAGCAAGCGTACCAACCAAAGGACCAAGGGTCGAAAGTCAGAGTCGCCAAAAGAACGTAGTGACAGTGGTGGTAGGAGTGTCCGTGTCAGTGTGTGGTGGTGTACGAGTGGTCGAAAACAACCAGGTGTGTCCCAAAGTGGTGTACGGTCCGTGTGTGGTAGTGTAGGTCGTGGTAAGGTAAGGGTGTAGTAGCGGTAAGGCGGGGCGGTGTGTGTGTCGTCAGTGTCAGTGTAGTGTGTGGTGTAGTCGGTGAGGGTACGTGTGTCGTGTGCCGGTAGTGGCGTAAAGGGTGGTGGTGGTAAACGTAGTGTAGACGTAAAGGTAAGTGTAGTAAGTACGTGGTAACAAACGTAGTAGTGTACGTAAGGTAAAAAAAAAGGGGTACGTCGTAAAGTGTAGAGGTACCGTGTGTGTGTGTGTGTGTAAGAGTAAGGTGAGTACAAGTGTAGTAGTACGTACGTAGTGTCAGTGCGTACAAGTGTCGTAGTGCGTAGGTGTCGTCAGTGGTGTACAAGTGTCGTAGTGGGTAAAAAGTGTGTGTAGTGAGTCAGTAAGTGTAGTGTACGTGTAAGTAGTGTCGGTAGAGTAGAAGGTACAGGTAAGTGTGTACGTGTCGGTAGTGAAAAAAAGTCACACAGTACAAAAAAGTAGTGTAGTGTGTAAGGTGTGTGTAAAGGTGTGTGTGGTAGTCAACGTCACGTGTGACACACCCGTCCGTCGTGTAAAAGTAAAGTAACGTGGTCAGTAGTGAGTGTCAACCAAGTAAAGTAGTAAGTAACGTCGTGTGTGTGTCACGTAGTCAGTGTAGGTAGTGGTAAAAAGTAGAGAGAAGTGTGTAAAAGTCAGTAGTAAAGTAACGGTGTGTAGTCGTAACGTCGTGTGTCAAAACACCAACGTAAGTGAAAGTAAGTAAAGTGTCAGTGTAGTGTAGGAGGTAAACGTGTGTCGTGAGGTAACCCCCCGTCACGGAGAAGTAGAAGCAAGTGTGGAGTGTGTAAACGTAAAACGTAAAGTGTGAGTGTAAGTAGTCAAACAAAGAAGTGTGTAGTAGTGTAGTTAAGTAGTCACCAGTGTGTCCGTGTGTGTGAAGAAGTAAGAGTCGTGGAGAGTAACCCCGTGCGAAGCACGTCCCCAGCAACCAAAGTAACAGGAAGTCGCCAAAACCGCGTAGCAAGAAAACGCCGTCGAAAAGGAAGGTAGAAGAAGGTAAACAAAGAAGTGTCGAAAGAGGAAGTAAAAGTGTGGTGTGTGTAGGGTACAAGGTGTCGTGTGTAGGTGAAAAAGTACGTGGTAGGTGCAACGCGTACGAAGGTGTGAACCGTGGTGTCCGTGTGTGACAGTAAAGTAAAGTGTAGAAAAAGAGTGGTGTAACAAAGTGTAAGTGTAGGTGAAGTCCGAGTAGTAGAGCAGGGTAAGTGAAGCGTACAAGTGGTGAAGTAGTAGTAGAAGTAACAGGTGTGTAAGTGCAGTACGTGTAGTGTCAGGTAGCGTGGGTGCAGAAAGTAGTACGTAGTGTAGTAGAAGTGTGTGTAAAGTAAAAAAAGTAGTAGTGTAAGTGGGTGAAGTAGTGGAGAGTAGTACCCGTAGTGTGTCGTAGTAAAAGTAACAGAGCGAAGTGTAGTAGTGTGCGTGCGTGTCGCGTGCGTGTCGCGTGCGCAAGCGACGGAGGGGTGGTAAAGTAGTAACCGCGTGTGCGTAACCCCCCGTGCGTGTGCGTGTCGCGCGTGTCGCGCGTGTCGCGTCGCGTGTCGCGCGTGTCGCGCGCGCGTGTCGCGCGTGTCGCGCGTGTCGCGCGTGTCGCACAGGGGGAAGTCAGGTAAAAGTAGTAGTGTGTAAGTACGTAAAGTAGTAGTGTCGTGTAGTGTAAGGGGTGTCCGTACAGTGTCGTGCGTAAGACGTAGGTAAGAAAGGTAAGTAAGTGTAAGTAGTGGTAGGTGCGTGGCGTGCGGCGTGTCGCGTGCGTGTCGCAGCACGCAGCAGAGGTAGTAACAACGTGTCGGTGTGTAGTGTAGTAAAAACGAGTGTAGCCAGCGTGTAACGAAGGTGTAGCGTACCGTAAGGAAGTAGCGTGTGCGTAGTCGTGTAGCACAAAGTGTAGGTCGTAGCGTACGTAACGTGTAGTGCGTCCCCAGCGTGTCGTAACAAGTGTAGTCGCGTGTACGTGTAGTAGGGTGCGTCGTACGCGTGTCGCGCGTGTCACACACAAAAAGAGTGGTAAGTGGTGTGTAGTAGGCGGTGTAAGTGTAACGTGCCCACGTAAGTAGTAAGAGTCGTGGTCGTGGTGTGTAGTGTAGGTGTGTGTGTCAAGAACAAGGTAGGTCGTGTAAGTAGTAAAAAGTAGTAGTGAGTAAGTGTAAGTAGTAGTAGTAGAAGTGGTGTGTGTGTGTGTACGTAAGGTCAGGTAGGTAGTGTAGGTGTGTGGTGTACAAGGTGCGGAAGTGTGTGTAAGTGTCAGTCGAGGTGAGGGGTAAAGTCGTGTGTACAAGAGTGTCCGTGTGTGAAGAGTAAGTAAAGTGTAGTGTAGTGTAGTGAGTGTACCGTGTCGTAGTGTCAGTGTGTGTGTGAGTGGGTGTCGTAGGGAGTAAGTAGGTACAAAGTAAAACGTGTCGTGAGTAGGTGAGTGTGTCAGTAGGTGGTGTGTGTGCAAGAGTAGTAGTGTAGAGTGGGTGTGTAAGGTGTGTGAGTACAAGGTGTGTGTGTGTAGTAGTGAGCGTGTAGAGTAGTAGGTAGTGGTGTGTAGTACAGTAGGTAAGTGAGTGGGTAAGTAAGGAGTAGTGTGGTGGTAGTCGTGTCGTAGCGTCCGTGAGTAGGTGGGTAGTGGAAGTCCCGTGTAGTGAAGTGAGTGTAGTGGGTCCGTGGTGTGAAGTGTGTACGTAAGGTCGTGTGTAAGTGTGTGTAGTGAAGGTACCGTAGTAGTGTGTGAAGTGTGTGTAAAGTGTGTCAGTGGGTGTAGTGTAGTGGTAGTGTGTCAGTACAGAGTGTGTAAGTGTGAGTGTGTGTAAGGAGTGGGTAAGTGAGTGTGTAGTCGTGTCGTGTAGTGGTAGTGTGTCGGGTGTGTGGTGTCAAAAGTGTAGCGTGAGTGTGTGTAGTCCCGTGAAGTACAAGTAAGGAGTCAGTCACAAGCAGTGTGTGTAGTAGAAGTGTCAGAAAAGTCGTACAGTCAGTGTAACGAGTGTAGTCAGAAGTGTCCGTGCCCCGTGCGTGCCGTAGCGCACGTCCGTGTGCGTAGGTGCGCGCAAGGCGTAGAGTAAACGGGGTAGGTAACGTCGTGGGTAGTGTGGTGTAGTGTCGTAGAGTAAGTGGTAGTAGTAGTGTGAGTAAAGGCGGTGTCGTGTGTGGTACGTGTCGGTAGGCAGTGAAAGTAAGGTGTAGTGTGTAGGTAGCGTGGTAGCCAGAGCAACGGCGTGCGTCCACGTGTCCGTCAAGGCGTGCGTGTCGCGTGAAAGGAGGAAGGTGGAGAGTGTGAGTGTGTGGGGTAAGTGTGAGTGGTGTAAAGGTGTGGTGTGTAAGTGTCGTGTAGGTAAGAACAAGTAGAAAAAAAGTCGTCCAGCGTCCGTACGTCCAGCGTCCACACACAGTCAGTCCGGTAACACGCAGTACGTGTCGGTAGTCGAAGCAACAGTACACACCAGTCCCGTAAGTACACAAGTGTCGTGCGTGTCACGTAGTCCAGTAGCGGTGTGGAAGGTGGTAGCAGGAGTACACAGTCAGTCACCCCGTAGTCACACCGAGTGGGTAGCAAAAGGTACGTACGTAGGAAGTACCCAGTCACGTCCGTAGCAGCAGAGGTGTGTGTGTAACGCCGTGCGTGTCGTAAGTCCGAAGGAGTAAGAAAAAAAAGTGTGTGTGTGTGTGTAGGTGTAAAAGTGTGTAGTAAGGTGACGGTAAGTCAAGTAGTAGTGTAAGTGTAGTAGTGTGTGTGTGTAGTAGTCGTAGTAAAAGGGTGTAGTAAGTGAAGTAGAAGTGAGTGTAGTGGTCGTAAGTCGTGTAAGTGTGAGCGTGTGGGTGAGTGGCGTCGTGAGTGTGAACACGTGGTCCAAAGTGCGTGTGACACAGTGCGTAAGTCGAACGGTGTGTAAGTGTCAAGTAGTAGTGTGTAAGTAGTCGTGTAAAAAAAAAGAAGGTGTAGTGTGTGTGTGTAGTGTAAAAGGTGGGGTGAACAGGGTGAGGTAGTAAAAAAGTAGTGTGTACAACCGTACCGTGTAAAGGTGTAGGGAAAAGTCCCGTAGTAGTAAGTAAAAGGTGTGTGTGTGTGGTGTGTAGTGTGTAGTGTGTAGTTGTGTAGTGTGTAGGTAAGCAGGAAGGTGTACGTAAAGAAGTAAGTGTAAACAAGCCGTGTAGTAGTAGTGTAGTGTAGTGTCGTGTAGTAGTAAGGTGTCGTGCGTGTGTAAGAGTGAAGTCGGTAAGTAAAGTCGGGAGTAGGTAGGTAGTGTAAGGGTAAGTGGCGTGTAACGTAGCGTGTAGTAAGTGTCGCGGTAGGTCGAAACGTGAGAGGGTGTGAGTCGACCACAGTGTGGGGAGTGAAGAAGTCCCAAGTGCAAGGTACGGTACAGCAGGTGAGGAAGTCGTGTGGGTCAAGTGGCCGTAACGGCGTGAACGTGGCAAGTGTGGAAGACGGAAGAGGTACGCGTCGTGTAGAAGTCGTAAGTCACGAAGTAAAGGTGTCGTAAGGTAGTAGTAAGTGGAGTGTAGTGTAGTAGTGTAGTGGTCGTGTGGCGTAAGTGTGCGGTGCCAGCAGGTCGCGGGTAAGTACGGTAAGAGACGTAGGTGGTGTAGTGTCAGTCGTGTGTGTGTGGTGTGCGTGTGTAGTGAGTGGTGGGGTGTCGTGTGTAGTAGGTAGTGGTGCCAGGTGTGTGTAAAGTGTAGTCAAACGTCCGGGGACACCCGTAAAACCAGTGTCGGTACGTAAACCAAAGTAGTGAGTGTGGTGGCGTGAGCGTAAGTGTCCGTGTAGGGTAAGGTAAGTAAGCGAAGTGGAGTGAAGGAAACGTGAAAGTGGGGTAAGTCGCGGAGTCGTAGGTCAGGTAGTGTGGTGTAAAGTGGGTAAGTAGGTACGTGGTAAAAGAGCAACGAGGTAGAGTGAGGTGTGACAAGTGTGCGTGTAAGTGTGCAAGGGGTGTGTAAGGGTGTCGTAGTGGGGTGTGTCGAAAGAAAGTGTAGTCAGAGTCAGAAGTCCCGTGTCGTAAAAGTGTAGAGTAAAAGAGTCAGGGTGTGTGTAGTGTCGTACAACGTAGGCAGTAGTGTAGTGTAACCAAACGTAAGTGTGTCAAGTCCGTGTGAGTGTGTGTAACAGGAGTGTGTAGTGTGGACGGGAGGTGGTGTGTGTAGAAGTAGCGTGTGTAACGTAAGAGTCAACAGAGAAAGTAGGGTGTGAAGAGGTACAACGTGTGTGTGTGTCCAAAGTGTAAGTCGTGTAGTAAAGAGTAGAGCAGTGTAGTGTAGAAGCAGTGTAAAAGTGTGTGTCGTAGGAGGTAGGGCAAAGTGTCAGTGGTAGTCGTGGAAAAAAGTCGTGTAGTGTCAAGTAGTAGTAGAGTACAAACGTGTGTAGAGTGAAAGTGTACGTGGTGCGTGTGTGAAGCAGTGTGTAGAGTAAAGTAGTCCGGTGTAAGTGTACGTAAAAAAAAGCGGAGTGTACGTGTACGTGTGTGTGTAAGCAGCCGTAGTGAACGTAAGTGTAAAGTGTAAAGGAACACGTGTAACGTAAGAGTGGTCGTGTGTGTAAAAAGTAGCGTGTCGTGTGTAAGGCGTGTCGTGTGTAAAGTGTGTAGGGTCGTAGTCAGAACAAGTGTAAAGGCGTGCGTGTGTGTCCGTAAGTAGTGTAGTACCAGCGTAGTAAGAAGTACAGTAGTGTCAGTGTAGGTAGTGTCCAAGGGTGGTAACGTGAGTGTAGTCAGGAGTGTGTGGTGACAGCGTGAAGGGTGTGGTGTGTGTAGTGGGTAGGTGTGTGGTCGTAAAGTCGTAAGACGGTGTCACGTGGAGTAGTCAAAGTAGTAGTGTGAAGGTGTGTGTAGTGTAGTAACGTCAACACAGTACGGTGAGTGAGCGTGGTGTGAGTGAAAAGGTGTGTGAGTAGAGTGTACGTGTAGGGTGTGGTGGGTAAGTGTAACAAGAAAAAGGGAGTGGTAGTAGTGAAGTGTCCAAGGTGTGTGTGTAAAGTGTGTAGTCGAGTAGTGTACGTGAGTAAAGGTCAGTGGTGTGTGTGTGTGTGTGAAAAAGTAGTCCGTAGTCGTGTAGGGTGAGTAAGGCCAAAGAGTGTGTGTGCCGAGTGTGTGTGGTGTAGTGGTAGCAGAGTGTGTAAGTGAAAAGTAAAGGTGTCAGTGTGTACGTGAGAGTGGGTGCGGCCAAAAGTACAAAAAGTAAAGGAGGGGTAGTGAAGTAAGGGGTAGGCAAGTCGTAGTAGGGCAAAGTGTGAAGTAAGAGTGTGTAGTCCGTCGTGTAAGTGTGTGTAGTGAGTAAAGTCGTGAAAAAAGTGTGTACACGTCGTGTGTGCCCAGGGTGGTAAAGTGTGCCGGTGGTGTAAAGGGGTACCGTAGACGGGTGTAGTAAGTGTCCAAGTAAGTAAGGAAAAGTGGTAACGTAGAGGTGTGTGTAGTAGTGAAAGGGTAGGTACGTAGTAGGAGGAGAGAGTAAAAGTGTCGTGGTGAGTACGTGTAGAGGACGTGGGTGTAAGGCGAAGGCAACCGTGTGTGTAGTCGTGTAAAACGTGACGGTGTGAAGGACGAAGGCAAAGGGCACGAAAGGAGTGTAGAGTACCCAAGGTAGGTCGTGTGTGCAGAAAAAGTAGTGAAGTGCCAGTAGGGTCAGCGTGACGTCGTCCGTAGGTGGCGTAGCCAGTGTCGGCGTAGCCAGTGTCGGCGTAGCCAGTGCAGTACGTGTCGGTAGCAGGGCGTAGCCAGTGTCGGCGTAGCCAGTGCAGTACGTGTCGGTAGCAGGGCGTGGTGTAGTCGTAGTGGTGTGTGTGTAAGTAGTAGTGTAGTGTAGTGTGTAGTAGTAGTGTGTAGTAGTAAAGTAAAAGTAAGTACGTAGTACGTGTAGGTAGTGTAGTGTGTAAGTGTGTAGTAGTGTGTAAGTAAGTAGTAGTACGTGTACGTGTAGTGTGAAGGTAGTAGCGTGGTGTGTGTGTGTGTGTGTGTAGGTAGTGAAAAAAAGTGTAGGTGTGTACAGCGGAGGTCAGTCAGGTAGGTGTGGTCGTAGTAAAGTGAAAGGTGGTAAGCAGTGTGTCACCGTCAAGAGGTAAAGTGTGGCAACAACGGAACGTGAAAGTCACGTGACCGGTGTGTCGTGACACCAGGTAGGTGAAGGTAGTGGTGTGGTGTGTAAGTGTCGAGTGAGTCCACGAAAAACCGTGTACCACAAGTAGTGGTAGTAGTGTGTAGTACAGAGTGGTGTGCACGGCGTGGTGTGTCAGGTGTAAGTGGTGTGGTGAAAGTAAGTGGGTGTAAAGTCCAGTGAAAGTGTAACGGAAGCCCGTGTGCGTCGTAGTGTAGTAAAGTGTGTAAGTGTGTGTGTAGTAGAGCCGAGTGTCGCCAGTAAGTAGCGGGTGTAAGTGAGTAAAAGGGACGTAAGACAAGGTCAGTGGCGTGTGTGTACAGTGTGGTGGGGCGTAGTAGACGGTGCCACAGTGTGTCCGTAAAACAAAGAGAGTGCAAAAAGTGCGAAGTGTGTAAGCGTAAGTCGTCAAAAGTAGGAGTAAAAGAAGTAGTGGAGTGTGGTAGGTCGTGAAACGTCGGCGTACAGTGAAGTAAGGTAAGTGTAGTAGGTAAGTCGGTGAAGTCACCAGTGGTCACGGGTGAAGTCCAACCGTCGGAGTGTGGGTACGTCCACGTCGGTCACAGTGCGTGAAAGGAGGTGGGTGCAAGTAAGTGTGTGCGTGTGTGTCGTAGTGTGGTAGTAAGTAAGGTAAAGTGGTAGTAAGAGTGTGTAGAAAACGTAGTAAGTAGAAGTGTCGTGTCGGTAGTGCGCGTACGTCGTAAGTAGGTGGTGTAAGGTCGAAAGTACGGGTGTCGGTGGTAGGTGGAAGGTGTGCACGGGAGTGTAAGTGAGTGTGTGTGTAACAAAAAAAAAAAGGTAGTAAGTGTGTAAGTGTAGTACAAGAGTCGTGTGGTAGTGTGTGTCAGTACAAGAGTCGTGTGTGTAAGTCGTAAAGGTGAAGGGTGTAGAGTAAAGTGTGTGTGTAGTCAGTAGTGTAAGTAAAGTAGAGTGTAGTAGTGAGTGAAGAGTCAAAGTAGTGTAGAAGTGAGTAGTGTCGTAAGTAGTCAGGAAGGGTGTCCGGTGTGTGGTGGGGTAGTGACGGGGTGTGAGCGTGGTAAACGTCAGTGTAGCGTAGTCAGTAGCGTGGTCGAAGGGTGTCGGGTCCGTGTGTGTCGTGTCCGTAGTGGTCCCGTAGTAGCGTCAACGGGTAGAGCGTCGGCACGTGGTGTAAGTGCGTGCGAGTAGAGTGGTGTCGAGTGTCAGTCGTGTAGGGACGTACGTAGTAGTCAAGTGAAGTAGAGTAAGTAGTAGTAAAAAGGTGTGTAGTGTAGTGTAGTACGGTAGCGGTACGAAGGTCGAAGGTCGTGTCGTGTAGTGTGTCAGTAGTAAGCAAGCGTGTGCGTGTACGTACGAAGGTAGGTACGTGTCGGTAGGTAAGCAAGCGCGTGTCACACAAACGAGTGTAGTCAGTGTGTAAGTGGGTAGGAGTGTACGTGGTCGTGTCCAAACAGCGGTAGTGGTCGGGTGTCGAGGTCCGACGTAAGTCGGTAGTGGTGAGTGTACGTGCGTGTGCGTGTGCGTGTCGTGGTGGTGGTAGCACGTACGTGGTACGGGTCGTGTCGTGTAGTGTGTCGTCAGTAGGTAGCGTAGCGTGTCGCGTGTGCGTGTACGTGTCGGTAGCAGAAGGTAGTGAAAGTAAGCAGGTACGTGTCGTGTAGAAGGTGTGTAGTAAGAAGGTAGTGGAAGCACACGTGTCGTAAGTACGGTACACGTAAGTACGGTACGTACGTAAGTACGGTAAGTACGGTACGTACGTAAGTACGGTAGGGAGTGTGTGTCGGTAGTAAGTGGGTAGGTACGTGTAGTGACGTGTGTGTAAGTCGGTAAGTGGAGGGGGTGTCGAAGTCCCGTCAGGGTCCGTAGTAGTAGTGTGTGTGTAGTAAGAGGTGGTAGGTGTGTAAGTGGGTAAAAGTGTAGAAGCGTGTCAACCGTGTCCAGGTGTCGTGGGGTGTCGAGTGTCCGTAGGTACGTCGTGTGCGTGCGTGTGCGTGTGCGTGTGCGTGTGTAGTGGTGTAGTGTGTACAGTGTACGTGTAAAAGTGTGTGTGTGTAGTAGCGTGTAACAAGGTAGAAGTGAGTGCGTGTGCGTAGCGTACGTAGTGAAAGTAAGCAAGTGCGTGTAGTGTGTCAGTAGGTAGCGTGGCGTGTCGCGTAGCGTGTCGCGTGTGCGTGTACGTCCGGTACCGGTACGTGTCGGTACGTGTCGGTACGTGTCGGTACGTGTCGGTACGTGTCGGTAGGAAGCGTAGTGTGAGTAAGTGAAAAGTAAGTAGTAGTGTGTGTGTCAAGTGTGCGTACCGTGGGTAGTCGCGTACGGTAGGTACGTACGGTAGGTAAAGTCAGGAGCAGTAGCAGCGTAGTAAAAACCAAGTGGTGTAGGGAAAAGTACAGTAACGTAAGTAAGTAGTAAAGTAAAAAAAGTGTGTGTGTGACGTAGTGTGTCAGGTAAGAAGGTAAGTGTGTCCAAGAGTCAGTCCGTGTGTGTCAGTGTAGGTGTGTCGTCCGTGTCGTCCGTGACCGTGTGTAGTAGTGTCGTAGGTAGTAGTGTGTAGTGTAGCGTGTGTAACGTGTCGTAGGTGGGGCCGTGTAGTCGTAGTGCACAAGTGTGTTAAGTAAGTGGAGTAGTGTAGTCAGTGTGTAGTGTGTAGCGTGTGTAAGTACGTGCGTAAGTGGTCAGTCGTAGTGGTGTGTGTGAGTGTGTCGGTGAGTAAGTAGCAGAGGGGTACAGCCGTAGTAGTAGTGTCGAAGTCGTGTGTGAGTAGTGTGAAAACAGCGTAAAGCGTAGTACCCAAAGAAGAAAGTGTAAGTGTAAGACGTAGAGTGTGTAGTAGTAAGTGTCGTACGTGTGGTGTCGTACGTAAAAAGTAGTGTGTAGTAAAAAGTAAGTCCGTAAGTGTGTAGTGTGTGGAGTAGTGTAGTGTGTAAGGTGGGTCGTGTGTGTAGAAGGGTGAGTGGGTCAGTAGTAGTAGTAGTGTCCGTGTCAGTGTAGGAAAGTACAACCGTGTAAAGTAGAGTACGTGTAAGTCCGTAGAAGTAGGTGTGTGTGTACGTGTCGTCAGTAGTGTGAGTAAGTGTGTAGGGTCGTGTGTGTGTGCAGTGTGTAGTGTCAAGTCAGAAGTGTAGGGTGGGTAGTAGGACGGTGTGTGTCAAGTGTAGTCAGGGTAAAAGTACGTCGTACGGTGTAGTGTAAGTGTGGAGAGTAAAGAAGGGTAGTACGTGTCGTGTGTGTGTAGTAAAGTGTGAGTACAGTGGAAAAGTGTAAGACACCGTAAAAGTAGTAACCGTGTGTAAGTAAAGTGTAAGTGTGAAGTGTGTGTGTGTAAGTGAGTAAAGTAGTGTGTAGTGTAGTCGTAGTAGTCGTGAAAGGTGTGTAGTGTGGAGTGCGCAAGCGACGGAGTGTGTCAAGTAAGTAAGTAGGTGTGAGTGTAACGTGGGTGTGTGTACCGAAGCGTGACGGACAGTGTGTGTGGGTAGTGTAAAGTAGTAGTAGAAAGCAAAGGGTAAAGTCAGAGTACGTCGGTAAAAGAGTCGTGGTAAGGTGAAAAAGTGTAGGTGTGTAAGGGTGTGTAGAGTGTAGAGTCAACGGTGTGGTGTAGAGTAAACCGTACAGTCGTGTGGTAGGTAGTGAAACCGTGTGTGTAGTGGAGAGTGTAGTCGTGTGTGTAGTAGTGTGTAGAGTACGTAAGTGTGTAAAAGTGGTGTAGTAAGTAGGTAAGTAAAACCAGAGTCAGAAGGTAGTGTAGTCGTGTGTAGTACAGTAGTCGTGTCGTAGTAGAGTAAGAGTAGTCAGTGTGTGTGTAAGTGTAAGTGTAGTGTGTGTGAGTAAAGTAGTCCAGTGTAGTGTAGGGTGAGAAAGTAGTGAGTAGGTGTAGTGGTAAAAGTGAGGTGTGTCAGGTGTGTAGTAAGTAGTGAGTAAGTGTGTCGTAAACAACACCGTGTACGTGAGTGAAGGGTAGAGTGTAAAAAGTGTAGAGAAGTGTAAGTAGGAAAACGTAGAGTGTAAGGTAAGTGTCGCGTAGTGGTGTGCGTACGGTGGGTGTAGTACAGTAAAAGGTGCCCGTCGGTGTAAAGTGTGTAACGTGTAGTGCGTGGAAACCCGTAGTCGTGTGTAGTAGGGCGTAGTCAGCAGGGAACCAACAGACGAAGTAAAGTAGTCGTGTAGGTAGGACCCGTCAGAGACGTGTGTACGGTGTGAAGAGTCAAGTACGGTGTGTCAGTAAACCGTAGTGTGAGTTAGTAGTAAAGGTCCAAGTCAAGTAGTAGGTAAGTAGTAGTGTGAAAAGTGTAGTGACGTGTGTGTGTGTAGGGTGACCACACGTCGTGGCGTGGTACAAAAGGGAGTGTAAAGTGTGTAGGGTGGTGTAGTCGGTGTGTAGTAGGTGTGTCGTGAAGCGTGTGTAGTGTGTTGTGTAGTGGCGTAGTAGTGTCGTGAGCGTGTGTGTGTGTGTGTAGGTGTGTAGCACGTGGTGAACAAGAACCAAACGTCCGGGGTAAGCCCGTAAAGCGTCGTAAGTAACGTAAACGTAGTAGTGTGTAGAAAGTAGTGTGTAGTAGGTGGCCGTCAGTGTAAGTGAGTAGAGGGGTAGTAGGTAACAGTCAGTGTAGAGAGTGTCAGTCCGTAGTGAAGGAGTGGAAGTGGGGTAAGTCGCGGAGTCGTAAAGTCAGAGTAGGTCCGTAGTAGTCGTGGTAAAAGAGCAACGAGCAGACGGGTGTCGTGTCAAGTAGTGTGTGTCGTAAAGTAGTGTGGTAAGGGTGGTGCGTCGTGAGAGCCAGGGAAACGTGTGGGTGTGTGTGTAGTAGTAGTCCAAGTAAAAAAGTGTGTAAGTACGTGGTGTAGTAGTCGTACGTCCCCGGTAAGTAGGTAGTGTGGGGTGGGTGGCGTGTGTGCGTGTGTGTGCGTAAAAAAAGTAGTGTCGTAGTAGTACGAAGTAGTGTAAGTCAAAAGTCGTGTGTGTGTGTGTCGTACGTGTCAAGAGTGTAAAGTCCGTGTGTAGTAGTGTACAGGGTGTGTGACGTGAGTGGAGGGGGTGGTGTGTAGTAGGTAGGAAGTGTAGGTGTCAGACCCGTAGGGTGGTAAAACAGGCGTGTGTAGGGGTAAAAGCGTACAGTGTGTCAAAGTAGGGTCGTGTCAGTGAAAAAGAGTCGTCGCGTCGTGGTGTAGAACAAAGTGTAAAGTGTGGTCGTGTGTGGAGGTAGGGTAAGTAGTAACGTAAAGTGTGGGGCAGAAGTGTGTGTCAAGTAGTAGAGGTCGTCGTGGGTGTGTAGAGGAGTGTGTAGTAGTCGTGTAGTGTAGTGTGAGTCAGTGTGTAAGTAAGTGTACCCGCGTAGTGTAACCGTAGTAAACAGTGTAGTAACGTAGTGTACGTGTGTGTGTAAAGAAGGTGTAGTAGCGTGTGTAAGTGAAAGAAGGGTAAACAGTCGTGTGTCGTGTGTAGAAGGGTAGTAAGTAGAAGTAGGTGGTCGTAGTGTAAAGCCGGTAGTGTAAAGTAGAGGGTAAAAGTAGTCGTGACAAGTGTGTAAGGTGTGTAGCGTGTGTCCCGTGACGTGTAGAGCCCGGTGTGTGTAAGCCCAGAAGTGTGTGCAAAGTAGAAAGTAGTGCAAGACGTGTGTCACGTGGGTGTAAGGTGGGTGTGTGTACGTGACGCGTGAAGGGGTGGTGTGTGTGTGTGTAGTAGCAGTGTAAAAAAGTCACCGTAAGTGTCAAAAGTGTAGGGGAAACGTGGTGTGTGAGTGTAAGGGTGTGTAGTGTGTGTAACGTCAACAGTAGTGTAGAGAGTAAAGCGTCGTGTGTGTAGGGTAGGTGTGTAAGTACAAACGTGTGTAAAAGTGGTGGGTAGGGTAGTAGTGTGTCGTAAACCAGAGTGTGGTGGGGAGGTGTGTGGTAGGTGTGAAAAAGTGTGTGTCAGAGTAGTGTCAGGGGTAAAAGTGTAGTACCGTAGTAGTGTGAAAAAGTGTGTAAGCGTACAGTGGAGGTGTAAAGTCCCGTAGACGTGTGTGAGGAGTGTGTGTAAGGTGTGGCGGCGTGTAGTGTAAGTAGGAAACAAAGACCAGTGTGTAACGTAGAAAAGGGGTGTAGAGTGAGGTGTGAAAGTGTAAGTAAAAGGGTAGAAGTGAAGTAAAAAGAGAAAAGTAGGTAGTAAAAGTGTGTAGAGTAGTAGTAAAAGTGTAAAGTCGTAGTAGTGTGTGGTAGCGTAGTACGTGTAGTAGTGTAAAGGTAAGGTGTGTACAAAGTAAAGGTGAGGTGCGTGTGTAACACCAACCAGTGTGAGGTGTGGGGGTCGTCAAGTGACCACCAAGTAGGGTAGTAGAACCCAGTAAGTCCAGTGTCGAGCGTGCCAAGTGGTGTGAACACGTGGTAAGTGTGTGTAGTGTAGTCGTAGCGGAGCGTACGTGGTGACAGTAGTGCACACCAGTAGCAGTAAGTGTCAAGGGTAAAAGAGAAGGAGCCGTGTAGTAGTGGGTGTCAGGTGTGCGTACAAGTAGTGTAGTGTAGCGTAGTAAGTCGTGTGTACAGGCGTGTGTCAAGGAAGTAGAGGTAGTAGGTGGTAGTCGTGTCGTGTGTGTACGTAGTAAGGTGACGGGTGCCGTGTGTGGGACGTGTGTGTGTGTGTGTACGTGTCGGAACGGGGGTGTCCAGTGGCGTGTGTGGTGTGTCGTAACCCCGTGTGTGTGTGTGTGTAAAGTAGTAGTGTAGCGGGTGTCAGGTAGGGTGTCGTACCGTACCGGTGTAGTGTGTAAAGTAACGTAGTAGTGTAAGGTGTGTAACAGTGTAGTACAGTAAGTAGAGTGTCGTACGTAGTAGGTACGTAAGAGTACAAGTCGAAGCGTGTGTCCCCGTGTAGTGTGGGGTGTACAGGGGTGTGTGCGTGACGCAGAAGGAAGGTGTGTGTAGGTGTGTGTAAAGTGTAGCGTAAAAAAGGTACCGTCGAGTAGTCGTGGCGTGAAGGTGGTAAGTACCAGCAGTGTGTAGGTAGTGTGAGGTGTGCAGTAGCAAAGAGTACACAAGTGTAAGTGTAGAGAAAGTACACGTCCGTGTGTGTGTGGGTGGTAGGGTAGTGGTGTAGGTGAACGGTAAAGACAGAAAGTAGTGTAGTAGGTAGTAGTAGGTGGTGTCAGGTCGTGTACCGAGAGTAGTAAGTGTAAGTGGTAGTGTAGTCAGTGTGTGTGACAAAGTGTGTCCGTGTGTAAGTGTGTCGTCAAAAAAAAGCGGAGTGTACCGTGTGTGTAGTGTGTAAGCGGTGGGTGGTAGAGCGTGTGTGTAGCGTGTGTAAAAGCGTAAAGTCGTAGTGAGGGGTAGTGTAGGGAGAGTGTAGTAAGGTCGTGTAAAGCGTGTCAAGTGAAGTACCGGGTGTGTAGTCCGAAACAGTGTAAAAACGTCAAGTGTGTCCAACGTGGTAGTGTACCGTGGTACCACGGTCCAGTGTAGGTCGTGGTGTGTGTCAAGGGAGTACCGTGAGTCCGTAAGTGTGAAGTGGCAGGGGTGTGTGGTAGAGTGGAGAGGGGTGTGGTGTGTGTGTAGTGGTGTAAGGGAAAAAGTAAGTGCGTGTAGTGTGTAGTGGTGGGGTAGTCAGGTGTAGTGTAGTAGTCAGTGTCGTCGTAGTAGTCGTCAACACGCGAGAGAGTGAGGCGTGTGTAGTGTAGCGTAAAGTGTAAGTGTGACGTAGTCGTAGGGGGGTGGGTAAGAGTCGAGAAGGTGGTCAACAAGACCGTGTCGTAGGTGCGTACCGTGTGGTGTGGTAGTAGTAAAGTGTGTAAGTGACGGTGGTAGTGAGTAAAGTAAGTCCCGTGTGTGTGTGTCCAAAAAGTGTGTGTGTACAGTGGAGGTAAAGGTCGTAGTGGAGTGTGGTAAAGACGTGTGTAGGTACGAGTAGCGTGAGCGTGTAGTGTAAGAAGTAAAGTCCCAGTAGTAACGTCGTGTGAAGGGTGTGTAAAGAAGAGTAAGAGTCGTGTGTAAAAGTCGTGGGTAGTGAAGTACGTGGGTAACAGTAGTAAGTGTGTGTAGTGTGTAGTCGTCAGTGCCCCGTGAGCCAAAGGGGTACGCCGTACGTGTCGGTAACGCACCCGTGTGTACAGGGTGGTGTCCGTCGTGCGTGTCGCAGAGCGAAGCACCCGTCGTGGGTGTAGGAGCAAGGCGTAAGTGTAAAAAAAAGTAAAAAGTGTAGGTGGTAGGGTCCGTGGTGTGTAAAGTGTGTAGTAAAGTAGTAAGCGTAGTGTGTGTAGTGTAAGTGTAAACAGAAAAGTAAAGGTGTAAGTGTGCAGTGAAGAGTCGTGTGAGTGTGTGTACGTAAGTAGTAAGGTAAGTCAAGAAAAGTAGTGCAGCCAAGTAGTGTGTGTACGTAAAGTGTAGTGTGCGAAAAAAGTGTGTAGGTGGTGTAAAAGGGTGTCACGACGTAAGTAAAAGAAGTGTAGTCGTGTGTGTGGTGCGTGTGTACGTGTGACGTGGTAGTGGTGTAGTAGTAGGTGTAAGAAGAGTAGTAGGTCGTGAACAGGTAGTGTGGTGAAAGTACGTGAAAGTAACAGTAAGTAGTAGTGTAACGTGTAGTACGTAGTGGTGTAGTCAGTAGTGTAGGTGGTCAGTGGAGTGGTGTGTGGTAGGTCCGTAGTAAAGTGTGTGTGTAGTAGTAAGTAGTGTACGTAGTGGTGTGTCGGTGCGTGTCGCGTGTAAAAGCAAGTGTGCCGTGTGTGTAAGTGTGGTGTAAGTACGGTCAGGTCCCGCAAAGGTCGGAGACAGTAGTGTACGTAAGAGTAGCCGCGTGTCGCGGAGGGAGACGTGTGTAAGTAGGGTCGCCAAAGCAGCAGCAGCGTACACGTGCCCGTAAAAGAAGGGGGCCGAGGTCCCAAGTCCGTGGGGTAGCGTGTAGCGTGCGGGAAAGGCGTGAGAAAGTGTAAAGTAGTGTGTCGTAGTCCCAACAACGTGTCGTACCAAAGAAGCGTAAGTGTCGTGTAGTGTCGTGTGTAGAGTAGAAGAGTGTGTAGTAGAGGTGAGTGTGTGGGGTGTGTACGTGAGTGGAGAAGGGTAAGTGTGTCCACAGTGTAGACGTGTACAGAGTGTGTGTAAAGAGTACCAAGTGTAGTAAAGTAGTGCGTCAAGTGTGTACAGTGTGTCAAAGTGTAAGTGTGTACAGTAAGGAGTGAAAGTCGAGGGTGTGTAGAGGTAGTAGTGTAAGAAGTACGTGTGTAAAAGTGGTGGGTCAGTAGTGTCGTAAGGTCGTAAAGAGTAAAGGTAAGGTGTAGTGTGTGTGGTAAAGTGACAGTAAAGTCAGTGTGTGTAGTAGTGGTGTAGTAAGTACCGTAGTAGTGTGTAAGTGTAGTGGTGAAGTCGTGTAAGTAGGTGTCAAAAGTACCAGTCAGTGTGTGTAAAGTGTAGTGTGTGAAAAGGCAGGTCGTGTACGTAACGTGAAAAGTAAAGTAGTCAGTGTGTAGTCAGCGTGAAGGGTAAGTGTGGCGTAGTGTAGTAGGGTGTAGTAAAAAAGAAAGTGACAGGGTAGTGAAAAAGTAAAGTGAAGTACCGTGGGTGTCGTAGTGTAGGTGAGTAGAAGTGTAAGTAAACGTAAGTAGTGTGAGTGTAGCCGGAGTGTGTAGTGAGTGCGTGAAGCGTACCGTGTGTGTCAACGTAAGTAAAGTAGTGGTACCGTAGGGTGTGTAAGGTGTGGAAAAGTCAGTAGTGTAAAGAAGTGTAGAGGTGTGGTAGTAACAAAAGTAAAAGAAGTGTGTAGTGTAAAACAGGGTAAGTGTGTGTGTAGTGTAACGTACACCGTAGAGAACAGTAAGTGGTCGAGTAGGTAAGTCCGTACAAGTAGGTAGTGTAGAAAGTGTAAGTAAAAGTACAGTGAACGTGTAGTAAAGTAGTGTGTGTAAGTACCCCGTGTAGTGTGTAGTGAGGAGTGTCGTAGTGTAGTAAAGAAGGAGGTAGTGTAGTGTAAAAAGTGTGTGTAAAAGCGTAAAGAGTGTGTGTGTCAGTGTAGTGGGTGTAAAGTGTGTGGGTAGAGTAGTGGTAGTGTACAAAGGGTGTAGTCACACGTACACGTCGAAGGGTAAAGTACAGTAGTGTGTGAGTGCAAGTAAAAGTGTACACAGTGTAAGTAAAGTAGTAGAGTGTAACAACAAAGTGAGTAAGTGTGTAGTGTGGGGTAAGTAAAGAACGGTAGTGTGTCAAGTGTGGTGTGAAAGTAGACAAGTCGTAGTGTAGTCCGCACGTGTGTAGTGTGTAGTCGTGAGTAGCCCGTGTAGTGAGAGTAAGAGTCACAGGGGGTACGGTAGTAGTGTAGAAAGTACGGAGTAAAGTGTAGGTAAGGTGAAGTCGTGCGTAGGTAGTGTGGTGTGGTGTAGTAGAGTAAGTAAGTAACAAGTAGGAACAGTGTGTAGTAGGTAGGTAGTGAGGTGAAGTGGTGCGAAAGCGTAGTGTAAGTAGTCGTCGTAGAAAAACGTAGTGTAAAAAAGTGGTGTGTAAGGTGTCAGGGTAAGTGTCGTGTAGTAAAGGGGTAGTACGTGTGTGGTGTGTGTAAAGTGTAAGTAGTAGGTAAAGTGTAGTAGTAAGTAAAAGTGTGTGTGTGTGTGTAAAAGGTGTAAGTAGCAAGAAAGGTCAGTGTGTGTGTCGTGGTAAGGTAAGTGAGTAAGTGTGTGCGTGCCAAGGTAGTAGTGTGTGTGTGTAGTGACAGTAGTAGTAAAGGGTCCAACGACGTAGGTCAAGTGTAACAGTGTGGTGGTGTACGTGTGTAAGTAAGAGGTAGAGCGTGTGTGTGACGAGGCGTCGCGTGCGTGTAGCAGTAAAGGTAAAAAGTGTGACGGTAAAGCGTGTGTGTCAGTAGTGTAAGTGTGTGTGTAAAGTGTAGTGTGTGTGTGTGTGTGTGTGTGTAACAAGCACGTAAGTAGTGAGTGACAGTAGGTCGTAAGTCAAGTAAGTGAGGTGTGGTGTAGTAGTCAGTGTGGTACACGGTGTAGTAAGTGTGGAACAAGTGTGTGTGTGTGGTCAGGTGGCGTGTGTGGTGAGTAGTAGTGGAGTAGTCAGCGTAACGTGACAACCAGTCAGTGTGTAGGAGTGTGTGAAGCGTGGGTAGTCCGTGTGTAGTGTGACAGTGTGTGTGGTAGACGTGTGGTAGTGACGTGTGTGTGTGTAGTAGTAGTGTGTCGTAGTGTGTAGTGTAGTGAGGGTGTCGTGTAAGTGTGGTAGGTGCCGGTCCGAAGCAGTACGTGTCGCGTAGTCCCGTACCCGTGTGTGGTAGCGTGTGCGTAGACCGTGTGTCGGAAGTACAGTGTAAGTGAAAGTGTAGGTAGTCGTGTGAGTACGTAAGTGTGTCAGTGTAAAGTGTGTAGCAACACAAAGGTGCGTAAAGCGTACGTCCGTGTAGTGTGTAGTGTGTAGTAAGTAAAGTCAGAGTGAGTGAGGAAAAGTAGGTGAGTGTCAAAGTAGCGAGTGAAGAAGTACGTCAGTCAGTCGTGTCGTGAGGTCAGAAGAAGAGTGAAGAGTCCAAAGTAAAAAAAAAACGTAGTGTGACGAAGTGTGTGAGAAAAAAGGTGGACGAGTGTGTAGTAGTGAGCAGAGAGTGTACGTGTGTGTAAAGTGAAGCAAGTGGAAAAGCAACAAGCGTGGAGGTGTGTGTGCCGTAGAGAGTAAGTGAACAACGTGTCAGGAGGTGTGCAAAAGTGTGTAAGACCGTAAGCGTGTGTAAAGTAAAGCGTAAGGAGTAGGTACAGAAGTGTGTGTGTGGTCGTAAGTCGTGGAGTGAAGCGTGTGTGGAAGCGTGAAACAAGTCGTCAAGTAGTGACAACAAAAGTAAGTGAAGAGGTGAAAGACAGAGAGAAAAGCAGCAAGTGGAAGCGAAAGGAAAAAAAAAACCAAGGTGTGTACAGTCGTAGAAGGTACCGTGAGTGAGTGGAGTAGTGTCAGTGAGTGTAAGAAAAAGACGGTGCGTGCGGTCGGAAGTCGTGAAGTCAGCGGAAAAGTGAAAAGTCCAGGTACAAGGTACAAAACGGTCCGTAAAGTGTAGTCGTGAGTGAGTAGTGTCAGTCCGTGGGTACAGCGTACAACAGGTGTAAGGAGTGGGTCCAAGGTACAGAGTAAGTAACGTGTAGTCGTGAGGAAGAGTGTCAAGGTACAAGGTAAGTAACGTCAGTCGTAAGGAGTGAGTGTCAAGGTACAGGGTAAAAAGTCCACCGTAAAGAGTGAGTGTCAGGGTAAAAAGTCAGTCAGTAAAGGCGGGTGGAGAAGTCGTGTCGTAAAGGGTGAGTGGAGGAGTCGTGTCGTAAAGGGTGAGTGGAGGAGTCGTGTCGTAAAGGGTGAGTGAAGGAGTCGTGTCGTAAAGGGTGAGTGGAGGAGTCGTCCGTAGTAGAGTGTAGTGGTACGTGTGAAAAACAAGCGAGGTGAGTAGTGCCGTGAGTGTGTGTGTGTGTGAGTGCAGAGTGGAGGGAGTGTGTGTAGTGTAGTGTAGGTACGTAAAGCAGGTGTGTAGTAGTGGTGTAAGTGTGTGTAAGTGTGTGTAAGTGTAAAGTAAAAGTAGTGTGTGTGTGGTAGGTAGCGTGTGCGTAGTGTGTAGCAAGCAGTAGTGTGTAGTGGTAGTGAAGTACAAAAGGTGTGTGTGTAGTGTAGTGGTAGCGGTACGAAGGTCGTGTCGGTACGCGTGGCGTGCGTAAGCCAGCAGGTCAGCAGCAGAAAGTAACAAAACGAGTGTAGTCAGTGTGTAAGTGGGTAGGAGTGTACGTGGTCGTGTCCAAACAGCGGTAGTGGTCGGGTGTCGAGGTCCGACGTAAGTCGGTAGTAGTACAAGTAGGTGTAAGTGTGTGTACCGTAGGAGTGTGGTAGTAGGTGTGAGTGGTGGGTGTGTGCGTGTGTGTCAGTACGAAGGTAAGAAGCCAGCGTGCGTGCGTACAACGTGCACCAGCGTGCAGCGTAAACGTGTGTAGGAGTGTAAAAGCAACAGTGTAAGCAGTGTAGTCCGTGTAAGGGGTAAGGTGAGGTGTAAAGCGTAGCGTCGTGTAGTGTGTGGTAGTAAAGAGTCGTAGGTAACGTGTAAGTGTGGGTAAAGGAGTGTCCCGTGTGGTCACGGGAAGTAGAGTGCCGGGTGTCGAAGTCCGGGTCGTAGGTGTCGGTAGCAGTCGTGCGTGGCGTGGCGTGTAGTGTGTCAGTAGAAGCCAGCAGGTAGAAGGTAAGCCGTGCCGTACGTGTCGTGTAGTGTGTCAGTAGGTAGTGTAGAAGGTACAGCACGAAGGAAGGAAAAGGTGTGTCCAGTGTGGGTAAGGGTAAGAGTAGTGTGTGCGTAAAGTAGTGGTGTGTGTGTACACCGTGGAGGGTGTCGAGTGTCCGTCGTCGTGTGTGTCCGAAGTGTAAGTAGTGTGTAGGTAGTGTAAGTGGTGAGTGTAGTAGTGTGGGTAAGTGTAGTACGTAGTAGTAGGTAGTGTAGTAGTAGTAGTAGTGTAGTAGAGTAGTGTAAAAACGTAAACGTGTAGTGTAAGGAGAGTGTAGTGTAAAAAAAAAAGTAGTGAAGTAAGTGTGTAGTGTGTAGGTAGTGTCGAAGTGTGTGTAGTACAAAGTGTGGTGTAGTAAGTAGTAGACAGTGTGTGTAAGGTGGTAAGTGTCGTGTGTAGTGTGTGTCGTGTGTGTGTAGTGGTGCCAGTAGTGTGTGGTAAGTGGTGTAGGTAAAAAGTCCGTAGTAGGTGGTCAGGTAGTGTAGTAGTGTGTGTAAGTAGGGTGTGTGTGTGTGCAGGGTAGTAGTCGTGTCGTGTAGTGTAAGTGTAGTAAGTGTAGTGTGTGTAAGTGTGTGTAGTGTGTAGTAGTGTGTGTAGTGTAGTAGTGTGTAGTGTGTGTAGTGTGTGGTGTGTTAGTAGTGTGGGTGCGGTGTGGTGGTGGTGGTGGTAGTAGTGTGGCGCAAGAGTCGTGTAGTGTGTGTGTGTGGTGTAAGTCACGCCGCGGTGAGGTGTAAAGTCGTGTACGTCGTAGTGAGGGTACGGTGGTGTAAGTGTAAACACAAGTGTGTGTGTGAGCGAAGAACGAGGAGCGTACAAGTGTAGTGTGTGTGTAGTCAGTCGTGAGTGTGCGTACAGTAGTGTAAAGTGTGTGGTGTGTCGTGTGTAGTGTGTGTAGTGTAGTGTGTGGTGTCGTACACCGTAGTAGTAGGTAGTCGTAAGTGTAGTAGGTCCGCGTAAGTAGTGTACAAAAGGTCGTGTGGTGTGTAGTCAGGGGTGTAAGGGTGTGTAGCAGCAAAGTAAAAACAGTGTAGTGTCAACGTCGTAGGTAGTCCGAGTGAGTAAGTGTGTGTGTGTAAGGGTGAGTGTGTGTCAGGAGTGTGTGTCGGAGTGCAGAGGGGTAAGTGTGTGTAAGTAGTAAGTGTAGTGTGTGTAAAAAGTAAACGTGTGGGTAAGTAGTAGTCGTAGGTGGTCGTCAGTGTGTAGTGTGTAAAAGTGTGAGGTGTACAGTGGTGTGACGACAAGAAGTGCGTGTGTAAGTGTGTCAGTAAAAAAAAGTGTAAGTAGTAGGGTAAGTGACAGTGTGCAAGTGTGTACGAGTAACAGCGTGGTAGAGTGTGTACAGGTGTACACAGTCCGTAAAGAGTAGTGTGTACAAGGTGTAAGTAGAAAGTAGTGTGAGTAAAGTAGTAAGTGTAAAGTACAACAAAGTAGTGTGTAGACGTACGTGTAGAGTGTGTAAAAAAGCGTGTGTCAGTGTGTAGTCAAGAAAGAAGTGTAAAACAGGTGTAAAGAGTGAAGAAAGTCGTGTGTGTAGTGTAGTAGTGTAAAGTAGTGTAAAAAGTGGGAGTGAAGTAGGTGTCGTCGAAGCGTGCGTGGAGGTGTGTACCGTGGTAGAGCAGTAAGTAGTGTGGTGTAGTGTA
>NGZR01000011.1:0-87801 GCA_002197995.1 Gaeumannomyces sp. JS-464 | reverse complement strand
CGTGAAGTGTAAGTGTAGTCGTCAGGGTACAGGTAACAGGTCAGAAGAGTGAGGTGAAAGCGAAGTGGGCAAGTCGCGGAGTCGTAAGGTCAGGTAAACAGTACGAGTCAAGCAGGTCGAGGTAGTGTAGTGTGGTAAAAGAGCAACGAGGTAACGGGTAGGTGTGAGTGGTGGGTAGTGAAGTGTGTACCACAGTGTGTAAGAGTGGTACGTCGTAAAGGGCGTGTCGGTAAGAAGGTGTAGTCAAGGTGTAAAAGTCCCGTGTCGTAACCAAAGTGTAGTGTCAAAACAAGTGTGTCAGTGTCGTAGGTGCGGTCGTAACCGTAGACAAGTAACAAAGTGTACCGTAGTAGAGTCCGTGTGAGTGTGTAGTAGTCAGGAGTGTCGTCGTGAGTGCAGAAGGAGTGCGTGTGTCGTGGTGTCGTAAGTGTCGGTAAAGTCACCAAAAAACCGTACGTAGGGTGTGACAAGTGTAGAGGGTGTAAGTGTGTGTGTGTAGTGGTGTAGACCGTAGAGTCGTGTGTAAAAGTGTAGTGTAAAACCAAGTACAGTCCGTGTCGTGCAGAAGGAGTGGTAGTGTGGGTAAAGAAAGATGTGTGGTAGGTGTGTGTGGTGAGTAGTGGTGTCGTGTGTAGAGTCAAAGTAGTAACAAAGGTAGTACCGTCAGTGTGTGTGAGTAAAGTAGTCCGTCGTAAAAACGTAAGTAAGTGTGTCGTGAGTGTGTAGTGTAGTGTGTAAAAGGTGTGGTCAGTGAGTGAGTGCAACGGTAGGGAACAGTGTGTACAACGTGAAGAGTGTGTACAAAAAAGTAGGTGTAAGTGTAGAGCGTGTCGTGTGTAAAGTAGAGGAGTGTGTCGTGTGTACGTAGTGTAGAAGCCGTGTCCCGTAAGTACGTGGTGTGCGTGTGTAGCAAAACCAGTGTAGTGTACCACCACGTGTAGGTGTCAAAGTGTAGACCCGTCAAGTGGGGTAGCGTGGGTGTGTGTACAAGGTGGGTGGTGGGTGTGTGTGTGTAAAGTGTAGGTAGTGTAGAGAGTCGTAAAGTGTACAGTAACAGGAAGGTGGGTAGTCAGTGTACGTGTGTGTGGTAGGTACGTCACAGTAGTGTAGAGAGTGAATGTACGTAGTGTGAAAGTGTGTGGTAGAGTGTGTCGTGTCGGGGTGGTGGGTCAAACGTGTGTCGTGTAGTAAGAGTGTAGTAGTGGTGTGTAGAGGTCAAGTCAGTGTCAAAGAGTGTAGTGAAAGAGTGTGTGTACCGTGTGTGTGTCAAGTACGTCGTAGTGTAGTGTGGCGGTGTAAAGTCGTAAGGAGTGTGTGAAGAGTGTGAGCGTAAAGGTCAAAAAGTGAGCACAAGTGAGTAACGTAAAGGTGTCAGTGTGTAACGTAACGAAGGGTGTGTGTAGTAGTGTCGGTCGTAAGTAGAAGAGGAAGTGAGTAAAGGGTAGAGTACCGTAGAAGTAAACGTAGTGTAGGTACGGTAGGTACGGCGTACGTAGTGAAAGTAAGCAGAGGGTAGTAGTGAGTGTAGTAGTAAAAGTGTGGTGTGTGTGTCGTGTGTAAGTGTGTGGCGAGTAAAGTGTGTAACCGGTCAGTCAGTGGTGGACGGTAGTAGTGAGTGCGAGTACCGTACGTAGTAGGTAACGTACAGTGTGTGGTAGCCAGTGTAGTAGCCAAAGTAGTAGTGTGTGTGGTGTGTGTGTGTAGTGTAGAAAGTAAGTGTGTACGTAGTACAAGGTAAGTGTCGTGTGTGTGTAGTAGTCCGTGCGTGTGTGCGTAGTCCGGAGGAGTAGTGGAGTAGTCACAACAAGTAGTCGTGTAAGTGAACAGTCGTGGTGTGTAGTGTAAGTAAGTCGTTGTACGTGTGTCCGTGTGAGTGTAGTAGGGTACAGGTAGGTGGGTGTGTAACGTCAAGTGTGTAGAAGTAAAAAGAGTGTAGTGTGTGCCGTACCGGGTGAAGTGGGCCGGTACGTGGTGGGCGTAAACGTAGTCAAACGTCGGGGAACGTGTCGTAAGTGCCGTGTGTAGGGTACCAAGCGTAGTAGTCGAAAGAGTGTAGTAAGGTGGCGTGACGTGTAAGTGTCAGGGTAGTGGGTAACAAGCCAAAGGAGTAAGGTGTGTAGTAAGTGTAAGTAAGTAAGTAACAAAGTGAGTAAGGTGTAGTAACGTGTGTAAGTGAACAAGTCGCGGAGTCGTAAAGTCAGGTAGGTACGTGTACAAGTGTAGTAGCGTGTCGTCGTGTCGGGCGTACAGGAAAGAAGCGTACGTGGTAAAAGAGCAACGGAGACGGGTAGGTGTACAGTGGTGGTAGCGTGTGTGTACCGTGTGTCGGCCGTCGTGTAGTAGAAGCAGCCAGCGTAAGGGAAGGGCAAGTAAAAGTAGTCGTGTGTAAGTAAGTCGTGTGTGTAGTCGTGTGTGTCGTGTAGTTAGTAGTAGTAAGGTAGTAAGGGGTGTTGTGTGTGTGTCAGTGGTAGTGTAAGGGTGGTAGTGTCGTAAGTAAGTAAGTAGAAAGGAAGTGCGTGTACGTGTAGGTGCGTAGTGGTAGGTAGTGCAGCAAGTAAAGAGTGTGTAAACGTGTTGTAACGTGTGTCGTAGTCAGTAGTGTGTACGACAAAGTGTGTGTGGGTGTGGTGTGTCACGGTGTGTACAACCAAAAAAAGTGTGTAGGTGTGTAGCGTCCAAGTAAAGTACAGTGTTAAGAAGAGTAGTGTCAACGTGTCGTGTCAACGGGTGTAAGAGGTGAGTAGTGTCGTGTAACAAGTAAGTAAAAAAGAAGTGCACGTACGTAAGTACGTACAGAGTGTGTCGTCGGTGTACACACAGGGTAAGTAACGTGTAAGTCCGTGAGTGTGTAGTGTACAGGTAGTCACGTGACGGGTGAAGGTAGGTGTCGTCGTGTGGTGTCAGTGTAACGGTAAGTAGTGGCGTGTCGTCGGTGTGTGTCGCGTCGTGTAGTCCACAGTCGTGTAGTGTCAGGTACGTGTGTGTCGTAGACCGTGGTGGCGTGTAGTACAGGGGGAGGAGTAACCGGTAAGAAACGTAGTGTCAACCGTGTAACACGTGTCAGGGTGGGTACGTAGTACAGCCCGGTAAAAGTAGTAGTAAGTAGTAGTGGGCCGTAGAGTAAACGTGTCGGCGGAGCCGAGTGGAAAAGTAAGGGTAAGTCGTGGGTAGTGTGTAGTCGAAGTCACGTAAGTGTGTGACAAAGTAAGTAAGACGTGTAGTAGTGTGGAGTCGTAGGTGGTAAAGTGTGTAAGGTCAGTAGAGTGTGTGTCGTGTGGTGTAGTGTAGTGTCCAGTGTAAGCAGTAGTAAAAGAGTGTAAAAACGTAGGTAACAGTGTGTGGTAAGGCGTGTGTAAGTAGTAGTGGGGTACGTCGTGGGTGTAAAGTAGAGAGTGTGTGTAGAAGTACGTGCGTCGTAGTGTAAGGGTAGTGTACGTGTGAGAGAGAACAGGTACGTAGTGTGTAAGTACGTTGTAAACCCGGAAGTAGTAGTAGTGTAAAGACGGCGTGGTAGCGTGTGCGCACAAAGTGTGTGGGTGTAGTAAACAGTACGTGAAGAAACCAGTAGGCGAAGCCGTAAGAAAGCGGTAGGTCACACGTGAAGAAGGTCAAAGCCCAAAGTAGTCGTCGTGGTGGTCAAAGTAGGGTAGAAACACGTCAGAGAAACCGTAGCCAAGTGTAAAAGGGTCGGTAGTCCGGTGTCAACGGGTCGTGGGAGGGCGTAAAGGTGTCAAGTGTGGAAGGTGGTAGTGACCGTAGAGTACGTGGGAGTAAAACGTAGTGTGTAGTCCGTACAAGTGAAAGGGGCAGCGTCAAGCAGTGTAGGTAGTAGTAGTACAGGAACCAGTGTAGGTACAGTAGTGTGTCAAGGCGTCCGTCGGCACCGTGTAGTAAAGGAAGGGTAGTAGTGTGTAAAAAGAGTGTGCAGTCAGAGTACGGTAGAGTAGGTAGGAGTCGTGTAGAGGTGTAGGTCCCACCACCAGTGACCCGTGTGCGTGGTACCGTGTAGTGTAAGCACGTAGTGCCGGGACGGGGTGTGAAGGTCGGTAGTGTCCAAAGTGTGCGTCGTGTCAGTACAAAAGAGTCGTGTAAACGTGTGTGTGGAGCAAAGTGTAAAGTGTACGTGTGTGAGTGGGTGGTAGGGAGTAAGTGTACGTAAAGTCGTGAAGCGTAAAAGGTAGTGGTGGTGCAGTGTCAGACAGAGGTGTACGTGTCGTCGTGTAAACAAAGTGTACCAAGGTAGTGTGTGTACCGTCAGTGTGTGTGCAGTGTGGTAGTGTAAAACGTCAAAAGGGTGCCGAGTGTGTCCAACGTGTGTGAGTGTAGAGTAGTCGGTGTAAGTAGTGTAGTGCGTGTAAGTGCAAAAAGTGTAACGTGAAAGTGTGACGTGTAAAAAAGTAGTGTGGTGTAAGTAGTAAGAGTGTCAGTGTAAGTGTGTAGGGTGTGTAGTCGTGAGGGTAGTGTAAAAGCAGCGTGTGTCCCGTGACGTAGTAGTGTCCAGGTAGTCGTAGACCGTAGCGTGTAGTCGTAGTGTACACAAGAAGTGTACCACAGTCCGTGAAGTGAAGTGGCCGGGGTGTGTACGTACCGGAGAAGGAGTGGTGTGTCGTGTGGTAAAGGGTGTAACAAAGGGTCGGTAAGTAAAGTGGTGGAGGTAGGGTGGTGTCAAGTGTAGTGTGTGTCAACGTAGCGTCAACAGTCGTACGAGAGTGAAGTGTAGTGTAGTGTAGAAAGCGTGTGGTAACGTGTACGTGTGTAAGTGTGGGTCGGTCGTGGGTGTCGGTGTGTGGTGTAAAGTCACGTGAGGTGTAGTGTGTCCAAGTGGTACGTAAAGTGTGTGTCGTGAGTAAGTGTAGTGAGTAGTAAGTCAGTAGAAGTGTCGTGTAAAAACAGTCCGTAGTACGGGGTAGCGTGCGCAGAAAAAGGGTAAAGAGTGTCGCGTGAGTGTGAAGTGTCGAGGTAGCAGAAAGTGTGTAGTAAAAGTGGGTGGACAGTGTGTAACACCAGAGGGGTAGTAAGGAAAGTGTAGTGCAAAGTAAAAGTCGTGGAAGTGAACACGTGGAAGAGTCGTAGTCGAGTGTGTGTGTAAACGTCCAGGTGTACGTGTCGTGACAAGTGTAGGTAAGTGTGTGGGTGCGTGTGGTGCGTGTCGTAGTCCGTAAAGGGGTAAGCAGGTAGCCGTGTGTGGTGTACGTACACACAAAGTCAACCAACAGACAAGTCACGTAGCAGAGTAAGGTCGTGCGTAAGTCAAGTAGTAAGGTAGGGTCGGGTGTAGTAAGAGTCAGGTAGTAAGCGTAGGTGTGTGTGTGTGTAGTGTGTCGTACGTAAGGGGTCGTAGTGTTCGTGTCCGTGTGCGTGTCGCAGCGTGTCGCGTGCGTGTAGGTGAGAAGGTAGCGACCCGTCCGCGTAAGGTAGACGTGTAGGTAAACAAGAGTGTGTGTGTGTGTGGTGTGTAGTCAGTGTCTGTGCGTGGTGGTGTGTGTGCGTGTGTGGTGTGTAGTGTGGTGTAGTACGTAGTAGTAGGAAGTAGTGTGGTCGGTAACAGTGTAAGACAGGTACGTAGTCGTCGTCAGTGGTAGGATGTGTAGTAGTGTAGTGTAGCGTGTGTAAGGTAGTAGTCGTACAAGTAGAAGTCAACGTCAAGCGTGTGGTAGTGTGTGTAGTGTAAGTACAGTAGTGTCGTAGTGTAGGTAACGTAAAGTGCAGTGTGTATGTAGTAGTGTAAGTAACGTAGTAGGGGTGTGTGTGTGTGTAGTAGTGTGTAGTGTCAAAGTAACAAGTAAAGAGGTAGTAAACAAGTGTAAGTAGAGTAAAAACAAGTGTCGTCCGTAGTCCAGGTGTAAGTGTAGGTCAACGTAAGGGGAGTAGTGTGTGTAGTAGTAAAGTCCGTGTGTAGTGTAGCGTGTGTAAGGTGTGTAACGTAGTGTACGTAGTAGTGTGTCGTGTGTGCAGGGTGGAAAAAAAGAGGAACGCCGTGCAGCAGTGTGTAGTAGGTGTAGGTGGTAGTAGTGTACAGGTAGTAAGTGTGTGTGTAAACGTGTAGAGTAGTGTAAGAAGTGTACCGGCGCAAGCGTCGGTGTAGTGTGTGGTGTAAGTGCAAGTAGGCGAAGCCGCCGTACGTGTCGTAGCGGTAGGTGTAGTGAAGCAGTGTACCGTGTAAAGTAGTAGTGTAGTAGTCGTAGTGTAGTGAAAAAGTAGTAGTCACCAGTAGTGCGTGGAAACGTCCGTGTACAAGTGTAGTGCGTACGTGGGTGTGTGTAGTAGTAAGTGTCAAGGTGAAAAGTGGTAGTAAGTGTGGACAAGTCAGCAGGAAACCAAAAGTAACAAGCCCCGGTGTAGTGAGGTAGGGGTCCGTCAGAGACGTGTGTACGGTGAGTACACCGGTAGCGTGTGTAAGTGTAGTGTAAAAAAAAGCGTAGTGTGGCGTGAAGAGTAAAGGTCCAGTGTCAGTCCGAGTAACAGTAGGGTGTGTAGTAGTGTGTAGTCAGTGTGTAGTGTAGTCCGTCGTGTGTGTAACGTGGTAAACACGGGTGTAAAAAAGGGTAGTAGAGTGGTGTGTGTAAGTCGTGTGGGTAACAAGTGTGGTAGGTAAGTGTGGTCACAGTGTAAAGTAAGTAACAGTGTAAAAGGGTGTAGTACGTCGAACAGTGTAGGTGAAGTGTGTGTAAGTAGCAGTCCGGTAGTGTCCAGGTCAAAACCCCGTGGTACGTAGCGTACGTAAGTAAAGTGTAGAAGGTAGAGTCGTAGTGTCGTACGTAAGTAAAGTCGTAGGTGTCAGGTGTCGGGTGTGAGTGTAGTACGTGTCAGGGTAAGGAGTGTCAGTCGTCCCCGTGTAAACCGTGTGAGTGTGTAGTGTACAGGAGTGTACGGAGTGAGGGGTGGTGTGTGTAGTGGGTCAAACGTGTAGAAAAAACCCAAGAGTGTCAAGTACAGGAGTGAGTCAGGTCCACCAGGGTGTGTCAAAAAAGCGTCCAGTAAAAAAGAGTAAGGAGCGTAGTGTAAACCGTGTAGTGTAGTGGTGTGTAGTGTGTGGGTCAGGTAGGGTACAAGTGTAGGTGTGTGCAGGGTGCAGAGTGTGCCGTGTAGGTGTGTGTGTCCGTGTAAGTGTCGGTGTAGAACCGTAGTGTGTGTAGCGTGGTAGTAAGTGTCCGTCAGTGTGTGACAAGTAGTCCGTGTAAGTAACCCAAAAAGTGGGCCGACGTACGTACGTGTAGTGTAGAGAGGGTAGGTGTAGTGAGTGAGTGCAACGAAAGGAGCAGTGTGTAACGGAGTACGTGGGTCGTGTCAAGCGTAGTGTAGTAAAGTAGTACGGTGCGTGTCGTGTGTAAAGTAGAGGAGTGTAACGTGAGTGGACGTGTAAAGAAGCGTGTGTCCCAGAAACGTGTGCCGTGGTCGTAGACCGTGTCGGTAAACCCAGGTGTAGTGTAACGACCCGTGAGGTGAGGTGTGCGTGGAGTGTACGAGCGGGTGGGGTGTGTGTGTGTGTAGTAGTGTAAGTAGTAAAGTAAAGTCGTGCCACCGTAGTAAGGTCAGGAGTGTGTCAAGGTACGTACGTAAGAGTGTGTCAGTGTAGGTGTCAACAGTCGTCGGTGAGTGAGCGTAGTGTAGTGAAAAGGTGTGTAGGTAGAGTGTGTGTGTGTAAAGTGGTGGGTAAAGTAGTGTCGTTGTACCCAAGGAACAGACCGGTGCGGAGTGTGTGTGGTAGTGCGAGAAGTGTGTCACGTGAGTAACGTAGTGCGTAAAAGTCAGTACCAGTCGTGTGTAACGTGTCAGTCAAAGTCAAAGGAGGTCAAAGTGTAAAAGAGTGTGTCAAGTGACGTGAGTGGTCAAGGTAGCCGAACGTAAGTGTAGAAAGTAAAGCGTCACCGTGTAAGTAAAAAAGGAGTGTAGCGTGAGAGTGTACGTGTGGTAGTGTAAAGCAGGTAGTGAACAGGGGCAGACGTAAAGTGTAGGGTAGGGTCGTACGTAAGGTAAAGTGGTGGTGAGTGACGTGTAAAAGTAAGGTAAAGTGTAGTGTGTCAGTGTAGTGTGTGGCGTGTGTAACGTAAAGGTGTAAAGTGTAAAAACAAGCGTAAGGTAAGCGTAAACAAGCGTAAGTGAAGTAACGTGTAGTGTAAGTGGTAAAGTGTGTCCGTCCCCGTGGGTAGGTGTGTGTGTGCGTAAAAAATGGGTAGTAAGGTGCGTGCGTAGTAGAGTAAAGGGTGTAGTAGTGTGTGTGTCGTCGTGTGTAAGTCGCGTAGTGTCGTGTACAAGGTGGTAAGTGTGGGCAGGTGTGTACGTAGTCGTAAAGTGGTAAGTAAAGAAAGTGTGTAGTGTTGTGTTGTCGTGAGTGTAGTAAAAGTAAAGTCCGTGTAGTGTGTAAAAAGTGTCGTAAAGTGTAAACGGGGAGTAGTGTAGTGTGAGTAGAAAGTAAGTAAGTAGTAAGTGTAAGTCGTAGTGTACAGTGTAGTGTAGTAAAAAGTAGTAACGTAGTGGTCGTAGGTGTCGTGGTCGTCGTAGTGTACGTAGTCGTCAAGTAGTGTACAGTGTAGGTAGGTGTAGTGTAGTGTCAGTGTGTGTGTAGTGAAGTAAAGAAGTGAGTGTAAGGTAGTGGGGTACCAGTAGTGACCCCGTAGTGTCGTGTACGTGGTGCGTAGTGAGGTAGTGTAGTACGTCGGTAAGTGTGTAGTGTACGTGCGTAGTCAAAGTACAAAGTACAAGTGTGTCAGTCCGAGTACGTGTAGTCGTAAGTAAGGTAGTCCGTGTCGTCGTGTAAGTCGGTACGTAGACACACGGTCGTAGTACAGTACAGTCGTCACGTGTAGTCGTGTCGTAGTGTGGTGCGGTAGCGTACGTCAACAAAGAGTACGTCAAGTGGTACGTCGTAGTCAGTAAGTGTACCAGTACGTAAGCGTAGTAGTACCGTGTGTAGTGTGTAGTAGTCGTGGGTGTAGTGTCAGAGTGCAGAAGGGTGTGGTGTGTCAACGGTAGGTGTGTGTCAAAGGAAGTCCGTAAGTGGGAAAGTGTCGTAGTGGTCCGGTCCGTGTGTAGTGTGTCAAAGTACAAGGTGTCACGTCGTAAAGGTAAGTGTGTGTAGTGTAGTGCAAAGTGTAGAAAGTAGTGTGTAGGGTAGGTAGTGTGGAAACAGTGTCAGTAGGTAAGGGGAAGTAAAGTCAAGTAGTGTCGCGGTAAGAGTCGTGTAGAGTGAGTAGTGTGTAAAAGTCAGTGTGTCACAGTGTGTGAGTAAGTGTACCCGTGTAAGTAACGTCAAAGAAAGCAGAGTGTTGTGTGTACGTAGTGTAAGCAAAGTAGGTCGTAGTAAAGTGTAGGTGTGAAGGGAACAGTGTGTAGTCAGCCAAAGGGTGTACAAGAAAGTGTGGTAAAGTAGTCGGTGCGTGTCGAGTAAAGTGTGTAGGTGTGTAGTCGCAGTCCGTGTGAAGACGTAGTGTGTGTCCGTAAACGTGCGTGGTGTGTGTGTCGTAGGCCCCGTGTAGTAGAAAAGTAGTGTACGTAGTCCGTGAGTGTCGTGAGGTGGAGTGGCGGGAGTGTGTGTGTCAGGGTGAGGGTGTGTGTGTGTAGGTGTAAGTGTGTGGCGTAAAGTAGTGGGTGGTGTAAAGTGTAGAGTGGAGGTGTGTCAGTAAGGTTGTAAGGGTAGTCGTCAACAGTGTGTAAGAGAGTGAAGTGTGTGTACGTAAGAGTCTGTGTAGTGTACGTGTGTGTGTGGAGTGGTGGGTAGTAGTGTAGTGTCGTGGAAGGTAGCAAGTGTGGGTGCGTGGAGGTAGTGTGTAGTGGTGTAGAAACGTGTGTCGGACAGTAGTGAGAGTAAAGTAAGTCCAGTGTGTAAAAACCAGTGAGAGTAGAGGGGTGTAAAGAGAGGAGTGTGTGAAGAGTGTGAAGTGTCGTAGGTAGCGTGAAGTGTGTGTAAAGTCGTAAGGCGTCAGTCGTAACCAAAGAGGAGTGTAGAGTAAGAGTGTCGGTGAAAGTAAAAGTCAGGTCGCGTGTGCGCAAGTGAAGTAAAGTGTAAGAGTAAGTGTGTAGTAGCAGTACAGTCGTGCGTGGTGAAGCCAGCCAGCGGTAGTAGTGTGTGTGTGTAGTGTAGTGTGTAGCCGAGAAGCAAGTAGGGTGTGCCCAAGTGTAAGTGTGTGGTGTAAGTAAGTAACCAAAGTGTGTAAAAAAGAGTGTGGAGTGTAAGTGCAAGAAGTAGTCAAACCCCGAGTGGTGTAGTGTGAGTGAGTGTGCAGCGAAGGTGTGGTCGTGTAGGTGTGTGTAGTCAGTGTGGTAGGTAGCCGTACGAAGGTACGGCGTGTGTCGCGTACGTGTCGGTAGGAGGCGTAGTGTAAGTAGGTACGTCACGTAGTAAGTAAGTAGTAGACAAAAACGTGTCAACGACGTAGTAGGTGAGGTAAAACGTAACAAGTAAGTCCGTAGTAGTAAAGAGTCCAAGTGCCCGTACGAAGCGTACAAAGTGTAGGTAGCGTGTCGCAGGGGTAAGTAACAGTAGTCGTGAACAAGTAGTAGAGTAGTAGTGTGAAAAGTGTAAGTGTGTAGGTGTAAGAGTAGTGTAACGTAAGTAAAGTGTGTGTAACACGCGTGTGACGTAGTAGTGTGGGTACAAGGTGTGTGTAGTGTAAGTGTAAGTGTAAAGTGAGGTAGGTAGTGACAGTGTAGTGTAAGTGTGTGTATGTGTGGTAGTGGTAGTAAGTAGCGTAGTGTGTGTGTGTGTAGCGTAGTAAAGTGTGTGTAGTGTGTGCGTCCGTCAGTAAGTCCGTAAAAAGTGAAGTGGGAAAGTCAAGTAAGTAAAGTGGGAGTAAACGTAGTCAAGTGTCCGGGAACGCCGTGTAAAGAGTGTCGTGAGTACCAAGCAAGTAGTGTGTGAAAAAAGTAGTGAGGTGGCGTGAACGTAAGTGTACGTCAGGGTAGTGGGTAACAAGTGTCAGAAGTAGTACGAAAGGTGTGTAAGTAGGGTAAGTCGCGGAGTCGTAAGGTCAGGTAGTGTAGTAGTAAGTGTAGTAAGTACGGTAAAGAGCAACGAGGTAAAGTGGGTAGGTGTGCAGTGTAGAGTAGTAGTGTAAGTAGAAAAGTAGTAAGTGTGTAAGTGGTGTAAAAGTGGTACGTCGTAGGTGGGGTGTCGAAAGAAGGTGTAGTCAAAGTCAAAAGTCCCGTGTCGTAACGTCGTAGTAAAGTGTGTAGTAAGAGTGTAGTCGTACGCGTAGAAGTGTAAAGTGTAGAGTCCGTCAGTAGTGGTAACGTGGAGTGTGTACAGAGTGGGTGAAGGTCGTGTGTGTAGTAGTAACGTAAGTGTAAGGAGTAAGTAAGTACAAAACAGGTGTGACGGTGGTGTGTGTGTAGAGTGTAAGTAAGGTGTACAGTAAAAAAGAGTGTGTAGTAGTGTAGTAAAGTAAGAGTAAAGAGTGTGTGTGTAAGTACGTGGGTAAGTGGTGTGTGTGTACACGGGTAAAGAGTGTCACAAGTACCGGTGGTAGAAGTCCGTGTAAAAGGTGTGTAGAAAGTGTAGTAAGTGTAACCAGTGTGTGAGTAAAGTAGTCCCGTGTAAAACAAAGAAACAAAGTGTGAGTGTAGTAGTGTGTAGTGTGTAAAGTGTAGTGTGTAAGTGTGTAAGTGTAAAAAGTAAAAACCAGTACGTACGAAAGAGTGGTGTATGTAAAACGTGGTGTGCGTGTAAAGGCGGGGTAGTGAAGTAAAGGGTGTGTAAAGTAAGTGAAGTAGTGTAAGTGCGTGTGTCCGTAAGTAGTGTGTGTCCGTAGTCGTGTAAGTACCGTGAAAGTGTCGTGTGTAAAGTAAAAGTAGTAGAAGCGTGTGTGTGAGTGTAACAGGGTGTGTACAGAGTGCGTGAAGGGTGTGTGTGTAGCGGTGTGTAGGTAGTAAAAAGAAGTCGTAAAGTACGGAGAAGTCGGGTAAAGTAAGTGTGTGTAGTGTGTAACGTCAAAGGTAGTGTAGAGAGTGAAGTAGTGTAAGTGTAAAAGGTGTGTAAGTGAAGTAGTGTAGGAGTGGTGGGTGTAGTACAAGGTGTGTAGAGTGAGTAGAGGAACAAGTGTGTGTGTGTAAGTAGTCGTAAGTGTGTGTGTCGTAGCAGTAAAAAGTAGTCAGTGTAGTGTCAGTGTGTGTGTCAAGTAAAGTAGTGGTGTGTAAAGTGGGTAAGTAAAGTGTGTAGAGTGTCGCAGAGTAGGTAGGTGTGGTAGTCAGTGTAAGTGGAGTGCGTGTCGCAGTAAAAACAGTGTGTAACGTCAAGAAGAGAGTGTAGAGAAAGTAAAAAAAAGTCCGGTGAGTAAAGTGAAGTACAAAGTAGAAACAAGTAGGTGTGTAAAGTGTACGTAAGGGTCAAGTGTAGTGTAGTGTGTAGTAGGGTAGTGAGAAAGTGTGAGTGTCAAACGGTAGTCAAGAAAAAGTAGTAGGTAGTAGTGTGTGAGGTGGTGGTGTGTGTCACAGCGTGTGTGTGGGTCAAACAGAACGTCAAGTGTGGAGGTAAAAGTGTCGTGTAGTAGTGTGTGCGTGTGGTGTGTAGTAGTGTAGTGTAGAGTCGTAGAAAGTGTGTAGTGTAACAGTGTCCCGTGTGTGTGTGTGTAGGTGAAGTAGTAAGTAAGTGGTAGTAGTGGACGTAGTGTAGGTGTACGTGTGTAGGTGTGTAGTAGGTGTAGTGTAGTGTACGTAGTAGGAGTTGTAGTAGTAGTGAAGTGTAGGGTAAAGTGCACGTAAAAGTAGAGTAGGTAGACAAACAGTGTGTAGTGTACGTAAAAGTAAAGTGCAAGGTGTAGTAGTGTACAGAAGTGTGTGTAAAGTAAGAGTGTACAAAGTGTAGTAAAAGTGTGTAGTGTCAGTGTGAAGGTGTGTCGTAGGTGTCGTGCGTGCGTGTGCGTACGGTAGGTAGGCGTGTAGTGTGCGTGCGTGTAGAGGTAGTGCAGCGCGTGCGTGCGCACAAAGGGGTCAGAAGCACGTACGGTACGTACGTAAGTACGGTACGAAGGTACGTACGTACGTACGTGTAGTGTGTCAGTGGTAGGTAGGTAGGCGTGCGTGTGCAGTAGCGGAGCGTACGTACGTACCACGAAGTACGTGCAGTACGAAGTACGAAGGTACGAAGGTACGCACAGGATGTGTACGTGTCGGTAGCAGAAAAAAAGTGTGTGTGTGTGTACGTCACGTAAGTGAGTGTAGTGTAAAGTAAGTGTAAGGTGAGACGAAGTGAAGAAGTAGTGTAGTCGTCAGTGTGTCGTGTCGTAGGAGAAAAGTTGTGTGGGGGGTGTACGTACAGTGTAGAAGTGTGACGTGTAAGTGTCGTGCGTACGCAGCAAGCGTACAACGTGCGAGTGTACAGAAGCGTGGTAGGAGACGTGTGGTGTGCGTGGGTCAGTGGTACAGAGCAGCAGAAGAACGCGTACGTAAAAAGGTAAAAACGTGTAGTAAGTCGTCAGAGTCGAGTGGTGCGTGTAGTTCGTGTAGTGTGTCAGTAGGTAGTACGAAGTACGTACGTACGTAGTAAGTACGGTACGTACGTAAGTACGGTACGTACGTAAGTACGGTACGTACGGTAGCGAAGCGTACGTAAGTACGCGTAGTCCGGTGCGTACGCGTGCGTACGCGTGCGTACGTAAGTACGCGTGCTACGCGTGCGTACGTAAGTACGCACGTACGTAAGTACGCACCGTGTGTGGGTAGCGTACGCGTAGTCCGGTACCCGTGTGGGGTAGGTAGGTAGGAGTAGTGGAGTACAGAAGGTAAGCGGTACGTGTCGGTAGTGAAGGTAAGCACAAGTGTAGTAGTGTAAAGTGTGTGTAGAGTGTAACAGGGTGTGTAAGTAAGTGTAAGTGTAGTAAAAAACGTAAAAGTAAGTAGTGTGAGTAGCAGTAAGTGAGTAAGGAGTGTAGTAGTAGTGTGTGGTGTGTAAAAGTAAAAAGTGAGTACAAGCGTGCAAGAAGTCAGTAGGTACAGGTGTAGCGTACGTCGTGGTGTGTGAGTGTGGGGCAGGAGGTAGGAAGTGGAGGTGGGTAGTGTCGGGGCAGTGTAAGTAGTAGGGTGGTGGCGTAGAAAGTCCAGTGTGTAAGAGGGTCAACGTAGTGTGTGTCGGTAGTGCGTAGTGTGGGAGTGTGCCGTGTGTAGGTGAGGCGTACGTGGTGTGTGTGTCGCGTGTAAGTGAGTCCAAAGGGTCGTGTAGGAACCGTGTAGTGTAGGGTGTGGTGTGTAAGGTCGTAGAGTGAACGTCGTAGGCGTAGTGAGGTCGTGGTAGTGTTAGTGTGAGCAACAGAAGTACAGAGTAGCGAGAGTGTGTCAATGTGCGGGAAACGTCCGTAAAGAGTGTGTCAACGTAAGTAAGGTAGTGGGTAACAGTAACGTGTAGTGGCACAGGGTAAGTGACGTCGGTGGGTAGTAGGTAAAGTCGAAAGAGTAGTACAGTGAAAGTGTAAAGTGGAGTAAGTCCGCAGCCAAGCGTGTGTAGGTGGTGTAAAGTAACCGTGAGAGGTGCAGGTGTCAACGACGTAAAGTGGTAAAGTCGGCGTGTGTAGTGTAAGTGTAGTAAGTAGCGTGTAAGATAGTAGGTCGTAACCGTAGGTAGTGAAAAGTACGTAACCGTAGAAAGTAAGGGTAGTAAACCGTGTAGGGTGTAACGAAGTGTGTGTACGTTAAGTATCGTAAGTGTGGGTAGGTAGGGTAGTGTAAAAAAAAAGTAAGGTGTAGGGAAAGAGTCACCGTAGTGTCGTCAGTGTCGGTGAAGTACGAAGTGTAAGAGACGTAAAGAGTCCGTGCGTGTGGGCAGTGTGTGTGTGTGTGTTATACGTGCGTAAGTGTGTGTGTAGTAGTGTGAGTAAAAGTGTCGTACCGTAGTCGTGTGTAGTAAAGTGTGCCCGTGGTGTGGTCTACCCCGTGTGTACGTACGTGTCGGTAAGTGAGGTAGCGTGTCGGTAGTGAGTAAGTAAAGGGCACCCGGGTGTAAAAAAAGTAGTTGTGGTCGTGTAGAGGCGAGGGTGTCGTACAACAAAGTAGTAAGACGGTATGTACAGCGTCGGAGTGCGTGTGGTGTCAGGTAAGTAAAAAAAAAGTGTCGAGGTGTGTGTGAGTGTAAGAGGTAAGTACAACGTACGTGGTCGTAGGTGTGGTCAGGTCAGTAAGGCGTGCAGTCGTAAGTCGTGTAAGAGTGTGATGGTCAAAGTCGTGTAAGTCGGTCAGTAGTGTGTAGTGTAAAAGTCGTAGTGTAGGGTGTAGAGTCAGTAGTAGTAAGGAGTCAGGTACGTGTAAGTCACGGTTGAAGTACCGTAAAGTCGTCCGTAAAGTGTAGTCAGGTGTACCGGAGTCGTGGGTGCGTGTTAACACAGTAGTGTAGAGTGTAAAGTACGTGTGTAACAGTGTAAACAAAGTATAGTGCGTAGTGTAGTCCGTGAGTAAAAAACCGGTGGCGTGTAGTGGTGTGTGTGAGTAGGTAGTGTGGTAGAGTGCGTGTGCCGGACAGTGTAACTCCGTAGGTAGGGTGGTAAGTAAAGTGTACAGAGTCGTCAAGTGTAAAAGTAGTAAAAAGTGGTACAGCAGTAGTACGTGTCGGTGGTGTAGTAAAGTAAAGGAGGTCAGTGTAACGTAAAACAAGGTCGGGTAAAGTGTGTGTCGTGGTGTGTAAAAAGTCCGGGGTGTGTGTCAGCGTGTGGTGTAGAGTGTAGGTGGTGTGTGGGGTGAAAGTGTGTGGTACAGGTACGGGTGGGAGTCGTAGATGTGTACCGAGGAGGAGGGTAGGTAGTGAGTAACAAAGGTGTACCGTAGCGTAGTCAGGTGTGTAGGTAGTGTAGTGTAGTAGGGGGTCAGTGTGTAGTCGTGACGGAGGTGTGTGTGCACGTGTCAGGTACGGTAGGTAAGTAGTGTAGTGTTGTGTACGGTGTGTAACAGGTGTCGTGTTAGAGTAAAGTCGTGGGGTAGTGGTAGTGGGTGTGTGTGTGTGTCGTAGTGTAGCGTCACGTAGTGTGGTGTCGTAGCGTGTACCGTGTAGTGTGTAGGTGTAGAGGAAAAAGACGTGGTAAGGAAACGTAAAGCGTTGTAGAATTGTGTGTGTACGTAGAGCCTGTACCAGTGGTAGTGTACGTGAAAGTGGTAGTGTGTCGTGGTGGTGTAGTGTCGTGGCGGTGTAAAAAGCCGTGTCCAGTCGTAAGTAGTGTACGAACGTGTGTGTAACGTCCGTGGTAGCGTTGTGTAGCCAGTGTGTGTAAGTGGGTGACGGGTCGTGCAAGAGATGTACGGTGTGTGACGTCGTGTGGTACGTGACGTGGTGTGTGTCGTAGTCGTCAGAGTGGTAGGTGTAGACGTAAGTAAAGTGGTGTGTGTAAGTGTAGTGTCGTGTACGGGTGTGTAACCGTGGTACGTGTGTACAAAAGAAAGTGTAGAGAACCAAGTAGTCGGTAGTGTGTAGTAGTGTAGAGTCGTAGGTAGCAGTGCCGTGTGTACGTGTAGAGTCCAGTGTGGTAACACCGGTAGTAGTGCAGTGTCGTGTCGTAGTGTGTGTGTAGTAAACGTAGTAAAGGTGGTAGCCGTAGGTCGGTACGTACAAAAGTGTAAGTAGTGTAAAACGTAAAAAGTGGTAGCGTGTCGCAGAAGTAGTGAGGGGTGGGGTGTAGGTGCAGTGCAGGGTAGTCAAAGAAACCAGAAGCGTACGTGGGGTGTAAGCAGCAAAGTAGCGTCAGGTAGTAAAGAGGTAAAGTGTGCCAAAAAGGTACCGTAGGTGGTGTAACAGTGGTAAGTGTGCAGCGTAAGTGTGTGTAAGTAGTGTACAGTAAAAGTAGTGTAGTGTAACAGTGAGCGCAGTGTAGTGTGTGTGTACGTGTACGTCGTGTACGTAGGTCGGTGTGAACAGTGTGTGTAAGTAGTAGTAGTGTGTGTAGTGGTAGTAGTAGTGTAAACGTGTAGCGTGCAAAGTGTAACAGTGGTGTAAACACGTAGGGTACGTGTGTGTGGCAAGTGTGTACCGTCCGTGTGTAGTACGTGAGCGTAGTGTGTGTGCGTGTAACCCAGGTAGCGTGTCGTGGGTGTGTGTGTGTGAGTACCCGTGCAGTGCACGTAACCCACCCGTCAGTAGTGTCGTGCGAAGCACGTAGTGTGTGTGTAAGGTGTGTGTAAGTAGTGTACAGTGTGTGTGGTAGGTACGAGCGTACGGCGTACACGTGTGTACCGTAGGTGTGTAGTACAACAGTAGAAGAAGTGCAGTAGTAGGGTGTACAAGTGGAGTCGTAAGGTAAAGGCAGTGCGTACGTAGAGTCGTAAGTAGTAAAGTACGAGTAGTGGGTGTCGTCGTAAGTGTGTCGTGTGTGGTAAAGGTACAGGGTGTAAACCGGTAACGAAGTAAGTGTAAACAGTGTAGTGTAGGTCGTAACGTACAGTCGTGAGAGTAGAAAAACAGGTCAGGTACAAAGAGGTCAAACCGGTAAGTCGTCGTGTGCAGAACCGGTCACCCAGTGTAGTAAAAGTGGGCGTAAAGCGTACAGGAGGTGTAAAGGTGTCGGTAAAGTAGTGTAGAGTGGAAGGCGTGTGTGTGTACACCGCCAGAAGTAAAACAGAAAAGTACAGTGTGTCAGGTAAGTACAGTGGGTAAGGCGTCGTAGGTAGTAAAAGTGTCGTAAAGCGTGTAGGTGTGTCCGTGTACCAGTCGTGTGTGTGTCCGTCGTAACGTAAAGTAAGGGTAAGCGTAGAACAAGTAGGTGAGCGTAAAGTAAGAAAAAACAAACCAGTACAGTACCCAGAGTGTGTAGTCGTAAAGACGTGGTGTGTAAACCGGTAAAAAGTAAGTGTAGTGTACGTACGGTACGTGAAGGTAGCAAAACCGTCCGGTCAGAGTAAAAGTGACCCCGTAGTAAGTAAGTACGTAAACGTGAGTAGCGTAGGGTAACGTGTGTGGTGTAGTCAGTACGTACGCGTCCGTCGTCGGGGTAAAGTCGTAGAGTCCCACCGGTACGTGGTACAAAGTGTGTCACCCCAAACCACGTAAAGTCGTAAACAAGCGTGAAAACCCCGGAGTGTGTGTAAACAGAAAAAAGTGTGTACCGTGACGTCGTGGTGTGTAGGTGTAAGTACGTCCGTGTGTAGTGTAGTAACACGAAGGTAGTAGTGCGTGGTACAGTGTGTGTGTAGTGTGTGTGTGTAAGTGTGAGAAGTCGTGGTAAAGTGTGTAGTGTACACCGTACGTAGGAGGTGTAAGTGGTCCGGCAAGCAGTCGTACAAGTACGTAGTCAAAAACAGTAAGCCACGGGTGTGTGTGTGTAGTCAGGAGTAAGTAAGCAGTAGTAGTGTGTGTGTGTGTAAGTGGTGTAAAGGTAGTGTGTAAAGTCGTAGTAGTGGTGGTGTAAAGCACCAGAGTCCGGGTAGAAGTCGTGAGTAAGTGTGTAGGAGAGTGTGTAGGGTAAGTGTCAACCGGTGAGTGTAAGGTACGTGAGTCCGTGTAGTAGTAAGTGGTAGTCGTAACCCGTAAGTAGACGTGTGTGTAGAGTACAAGTAGTGACGAGTGTAAGAGTGTGTGACAGTCAAGTCGTGTAAGAGTGTAGAGTGCAGCCGTGTAGTGTGACGTGACAAAGTAGACAGGTAGGTGTGGTAGTGTACGTCGTGTAACAGTCAAAAACGTCGAAGTGTGTGTGTGTGTGTGTAGTGTAGTCGTGAACAAGCAGTCCGAGCGTGGTAAGTGTACGGTCGTGTAGTGTGTAGGTGTGGTAGAACCGTCGCCGTCGTAAGACAAGAGTAGTGTGTGTGTGTAAACCGGGGGTGCCCGTGTGTAGTGTAGTCAGGTAGCGAAGCGTACGTCAGGTACGAAGGTAGTGGTAAAGGGGGTAGACAAGACAGGGCAAGTGTGTAGTAGAAAGAGTAGGGTAGAAGTGTGTGTAGTCAAGTAGTAGTGAGTAAAAGTGTAAGCAACGGTAGTAAAAGGTAAAAAGTGCCCAAGCAAGGAGTCGTGTGTAGGTCGTCGTGTAAGTGTCGGTAGTGTCACGAAGTGAGACAGTAGGGTGAGTCGTGTGTCCCGTAACGTGTAGTGTGTGTGTGTGTAAGTACCGTACGTACCAAGTGTAGAGTAGTGTAAAGGTAAAAGTGTCGGTGTAACCCGTAAGGGTGTGTAGTACCGTGTAGTGTGTCGTAGGGTGGTAGTGTGTGTCAGTACGTAGGGTGTAGACGTAGTAGTCGTGTAAGCGTAAGTGTAGTAGTGTAAAGTAAAAGCCGAGTGTGTACAGTGTAGGTCGGTGTGAACGTGCACGTCGTCAGGGGTGTAGTGTGTAACACGTAAGAGCGTGTGGCGTGCGGAGTGTAGTCCAGTGTGTAAGTGTGTCAGTGGTAGTAGTCGTGTCGAGTGTGTGTACGTAGTACCACGAGGTCAGTGTACCGTGGTGCCAGTAAGGTGTAGTGTACCAGTACGTGTACGTGTAGGTGTGAAAGAGTCGTAGGAGGTGTGTCCCGCAAGTGTGAAAAGTCGTCGTAGTCGTGGTAGTGTCGTGGTGTGCGTCAAGTAAAGTACAGACGTCACGTAGCCGTAGAGGTGTCAGTCGTAGACGTGTGTAAACAACCGTAAGTAGGGTGTCCGTAAGACCGTGTGTGGAGTCAGTGTAAAGCGAAGTAAACCAGGTAGCCGTCACGTAAAGGCAAAGTCCCAAGTAGTAGCAGTACGAAAAGTAGTGTGACCGTCGTGTAAAGAGTGGAGTGTGTCGTAGCCACACCGTAAGTAGTGTAAGTGCCCCGAAGTACCACGTCCAAGTGTCCGTACGTCCGTGCCCCAAGTCAAACCAGGTAGGTAGCGTAAACCGTGGTACCGTAGTGAGTGTCGTGTGCAGCGTGTGGTAGTCAGTGTGTGTAGTGTGTAAGTACAAGTAGTAGTAGTAAGTCCGTGTAGTCAGTGTAGTGCGTAGTGTCAAGTAGTGTAGTGTGTAGTGTGTGTGTGTGTAGTAAGTGTAAAGTGTAGTGTGTAAACCGTGGTGTAAGTCGTAAGAAGTGTGTAAAGTGTAGTAGTGGTGGTGGTGGTGTACGTGTCAGTACGAAGGTACGCGTACGTGTCGTGTGGTAGTCCAGTAGTCCGTACGTACGTACCCAAAGGGGTACGGAGTAGCGGTAGCGTACCCAAAGGGGTGGTAGTCAGTAGGTAGGTGCGGTGTGTAGGTAGCAGCGGTAGCAGCGGTAGTGTGTAGGTAGCAGCGGTAGCAGCGGTAGCACGGAGTAGCTGTAGGTAGGTAGCGTGTCGCGTACGGTAGGTACGGTAGTGTAGGTAGGTACGGTAGTGTAGGTAGGTACGGTAGTGTAAGTAGGTAGGTAGGTACGTGTCGGTACGTACGTAGTGAAAGTAAGAAGGTAAGCACAGTCGAGTCGTGAGAAGTGTAGTAAGGTGTGTGTGTACGTGTGTGTGTAGGTAGCGGTGTCGTGTCGTGCGTGCGTCGTGGTACCAGTGACCAGCAACAACGGTCGTCCGTACAGCGTGTCGTGTGGTAAGTCGCAGGTGTGGTAGCGTGTGCGTGCGGTAGCAACGAAGTGTAAGGTCAAGTGTCGTACAGTGGTAGGTAACCCCCCAACAAGTGTGTGTCGTCCGTAGAAGAAAAGTGAGAGTAAAGTAGTGTCGTGTCAAGTGTCGGTCGTCACGTGTAAGTGTAGTGTGTGTAAGTAAGTCAGTGTAGGTGAGGTAAAAAAAAGTGTGTGTGTGTGTCGTGCGTACGAAGGTAAGCAGTCCGTGGTGCGGTACGTGTCGGTACGTGTCGGTACGTGTCGGTAGTGCAGGTACGTGTCGGTGGGTAGGTAGGTAGCGTCCGCGTAGTGCAAAGCAGCCGTACGTACGTACGTAGTGAAAGTAAGGTAGGTAGGTAGGTACGTGTCGGTACGGTAGTGTAGGTAGGTACGGTAGGTGTGTGCGTGTCGTGACCCGTGTGTGGTGCGCAGCAGCGCGTGCAGTACGTGTCGTAAGCAGCAGAAAGTAAGCCGTACGTACGGTAGCAAGCAGCAGAACGTAGAAAACGTGTCAAGTGAAGTAAAGTGTGTGTGTAGTAAGTGTGTGTGGTAAGTCGTGTAGTGTGTAAAGAGTGTCGTGGTAAGTAGTAACGTGTGCAGTGTGTAGTGTGTGTAGGTAAAACAAGTGGTGTGTGGTCGTACGTAGTCGTAGTGTGTGTGTAGGTGCACGTGTGTACCGTAAGTGTCAGTAGTAGTAAAGTCCGTAGTAGGTAAGTAAGTAACGTAGTAAAACCGTAAAGGTAACGTAAGTAGGTCCAGTACAGTAGTGTAGTAGTAGTGTCACGTAACAGCAAAAGGGAAGTGGTGTAAAAAGTGTGTCGTAGAGTCGTAAGTAAGTAAAGTAAACCAAAGCAAAGTAGTAAAGAAGTGTGTGTACGTCCAAAGTGTGAGGTGTCGTGGTGTGTGACCCAAAAAGCGTGGTGAAAACCACACGTCAAAGTAGTACGTAGTGTGTGTGTCGTGTGAGTACGGTGTGTGAAGTCAAAGTGTGTCCAGTACCGTAGTAAAGTAAGTAAGTGACCGTGTAGGTAAGTGTGTAAACGTAGTGTGGTGTGTCGTAGTGTGTGGTAGTGTCAGTGTGTAGTCACGGAGTGTGTGTGTGTAGTGTGTCAGTCGTAAGTCCGTCGTGTGAGGTGTAAAGTGTGTGTGTGTAGTGCGAAGCAGTCCAGTGTAAGTGAGTACAACGTGTGTACGTAAAAGTCGTGCGAAAGTCGTAAAAAGTGTAGTGTACCAGTGTGTAAACAAGTAGTGTGTAGTGTGAAAAAGTGGAAGTAAGTGAGTAGTCGTGTGTGTAGTGCAGAAAAAGTGTAGAGTACGTGTGTAAAAGTGTAAGTGTGGTGTCCGTCGTAGTCAGTCGTAACGTGTGGTAGTAACCACAGTCCGTAAAGTAGTGTCAAGTGTAAACGTGTGTGTAAGTGTAAGTAGTGTCAGTCGTCGTAAGTACGTGTGTGAGGTGTAAAAGTAAACGTGTAAGTGTGTGTACCGAGTGTCGTCCGGTAGTGTGTAGAGTGGTCGTGTAGTGTGTGTGTAAAGTACGTACAACGCGTAAAACAACCGTGTCAGCAGTCGTGGTAAACCCGTGGTGTAAGTCAAAAGCGTGTCGTAGTAGTGTGTGTAGTGTGTAAAGAAAGTGTCAGGGTAGTGTAAGAGTAGGAACAAGTAGTGTAGGAAAAGCAAGTGTAAGTAAGTGTCAGTGTGTGTAAACCGTGTGTAGTGTCAGTACCCGCCGTGTGTAAAGCAACAAGGTGTGTGTAAGTAAACCAGTCGTGTGTCGGTAGGTAGTGGTGTGTGTGTGTAGTGTGTGTAAGTGTAAAGTGTAGTAAGCGTAAGTGTGTAAAGTAAAAGTAGTAAGTCAAGTGTGGTGGTGTCGTGTGGTGTGTGTAAGGGAGTAGTGTGTAGTCAAAAGTGGGTGTAAGTGTAGTAAGTGTGTCGTAAACCGTGTGTGTAAGGAGTGTCGTACACGGGTAGTGTGGTGAAGCAGTCGTGTGTACCCGGTGGTAAAAAACAGTGTACCAGGTAGTGTAAAAAAGTCGTGTGTAAGTCGTGTAGTGTGTAAGTAAGTAGTGTAAAGTCGTGTGTGTGTAGTGGTAAACGTGTAGTGTACAAAGTCGTACACGCAACACGGTCAACCGTGTGTGTGTGGTAGTGTGTAGTAGTCCGTGTAAGTGTAGTAGGTGTAAGTAGTAAAAGAACCGTGTCACCAGTCGTGGTAAAGTCCAGGTGTACAGTAGTGAAGGAGTCGTAAGTGTGTAGAGTGTCGTAGCGGTAGAGTAAAGTGTGTCGTGTAGTGTAAAGTGTGTAGTAGAGGTGTAGAAGGGAGTGTGTGAGTGTGTGAGTAACGTGTCGTGTGTCGAAGCCCACGTAGAGGTACAGTGTGTGTAACAGTGTAAAGTGTAGTAGTGTGTGTCGTAGTGTAAGTGTAGTCGTAAGTGCAACGTACCAGTGTGTACGTCGGTGTGCGTCGTGTGTGTACAGGTAGTGTAGTAAGTGTAGTAGTAAGTACGTGACGTGTAGAGTCCGCGAGTGTACCGTAGTGTAAACGTGTGTCGGTAGTAGTAGTGTCGTGAAGTGTGGTGTACCAGTACCGTGGTAAGTGTAGGTGTCAGCCACGTCAGTAGTGTGTGTGTCAAAGTAGTGTGCGTGTGGGTAGTCAGAAGTCGTGTGTAAGGCGGTGTCCCGGAAGTGTGTGAGTAGGTGTGTAGTCCCAAGTGTAGTGTAGTGTGAGTGTGTCCCGTAGTGTCAAGTGTGTGTGTAGGAGTGTAGTGAGGAGCAAAAAGTAAAGTGTGTAGTAGCGTAAAAAGTAAAAGTAGCGTAGTGTAGTACAGTACAAAGTAAAGTGTAAGTAAGTGGTCAGTACGTACGTCAGTGTAAGTGTAAGTAAGTGTAAAGTAAAACGTGTGGTACCAAGTAGTAGGTCAAGCGGTGGTGTAAGTAAGTGTAGTGTAGGTGTAAGTAAAGTAACGTAAAAGTGTAAGTGTGTGTGTCAAGTAGTAGTCGTCGTAGTAGTGTGGTGTCAGACGTAGTGGTGTAGTGTACCCGTGCGAAGCGTACGTAAGTGTGTGGTAGCGTGTCGGTAGGGCAGTGTGGAGTCGTGTGTAGTAGTAGGAGTGTAGTGTGGTGTAGGTGTGGTACGTCACCGTAGTGTAGGTCGGTGTGAACGGTGTGTGTGTGGTCGTGTAGTAGTGTAGTGTAGTAGGTGAGGTACGTAGTGTAAGTAGCCGTCCGTACGAAGGTAGCGAAGCAGCCGGTACGTGTCGGTAGGCGTACGTACAAAAGTGAGTAAAACAAGACAAACGTGTCGCGTGCAAAGTCAGTCAAAGTAAACAGTCGGGGGTGTGTGAGTAGTGTCGTGTGCAAGTGTAAGTCCAAGTCGTGTGTGTGTAAAAGTGTGGTGTAGTGTAGTGTAACCAAAGTGTAAGTGTGGGCAACCGTAGTGTGCGTCGTCGGCGTAAAGTACGTAGTAAAGTACAAAAGTAGTACGCGTGGCGTGGCGTGTCACAGCAGAGTGGTAGTGCGTAGTAAAAAGTGTAGTCGTGTAAGTGTGTAGTGTCAGTGTGCGCAAGCGACGTGAGTGTGTGTAGTGTGTCACGAAGTCGTGTAGTCGTAAGTCCCGTCGTGTGTGGGTGTAGAGTGAGCCGTGTAGAGTGTAGTAAAGTGTCAGCGTACGTAGAAGTGTCAAGTCGTGTCAAAAGTCCGTCGTCGTGTGTGTAACACCGTCGTGTAGTCGTCAGTGGGTGTGTGTAAAAAAGTGGAAGTGTAGTGTGTGTAGTCGTCAGTAGTGGTCCGAAAAGGTGTGTCGTAACAAGTAAAGTACGTCCAGCACCCAACGTGTGCGTACGTGTCCAGAGGTGAGTAAGTGTGAAGTAGTACCACAGTCCAAAAAAAGGTAAGTAAAGTGAGTCGTGTAGGTAAGTAAGTGTCAGTCGTCGTGTAAAGTGGTGTGAGAGTACCGTGTAAAACGTGTAAGTGAAACGTCCAGTCGTAAGTGTGTAACGTCCACCAGTAGTGTGTAGCCAAAGTGTAACGTAAAAAACAACCCGTCACCGTGAAACAAAGTCCCGCCAGTCCACGTCAGAAGTCAGGGAGTAGGTAAGTAGTGTGTGTCGTAGTAAGGGGCCGTAGAAACAGGCACAGGTAGTGTAGGAAAAAGTAGGTCGTGTCAAGGAAGTGCGAGTAAACCGTAAAGTGTGTAGTCGAAGCACGAAGTAGTGTGTACAAGTGTGTCGTGTGGTAACCCGTGTGTGGCGTGAGTAAAGTGGTGTCCCCGTGTCAACGTAAGTGTGTAGTAGACGTAGTGTGTGCGTGTAAAGTAGGTAAAAAGTCGTGCGTGTGTCGTGTGTGTGAGGTGTAGTGTAAAGGGGTAAGTGTAGTCAAAAGTGGTGAAAGTGAGTGTGTGTGTAAAAGTAGTCAGTCGTAAAGAGTCGTGTACCGCGAAGTAGTGTGAGTGTGTAGTGTCCCCGTGTACGTAGTGAAGTGGTGTGTCCAAGTACGTACCGTAAAGTAAGTGTGTCGTAAGTGTGTGCAGTGTAAGTAAGTAAAGTGTAGTCGTGTGTAGAGGTGAACGTGTGGTAGTGTGTGAAAGTAAAGGACGGACAGTAGAAGTGTGTCCCAGTGTAGGAGTGTCCGTGTGTGAAAACCGTACGGTGTGAAACAACCGTGTCGTGCAGTCGTGAAGTAACCAGAGTAGTAAAGTAAAGGGTGAGTAGTAGCGTGTAGGTAGTGGGTAAGTGTAGTGACGTAGAGGTACAGTGTGAGGTAGTCGTGTGTGTGAGGTAGCGTACGCACAAAAGTAGAAGAGTAAGGTGAGAGTGGTAGTGGTAGTAGACGGTGGTGGTCGTAGGTACGAGTGTAAGAGAAGGAGTACGTGTAAGTGTAGAGTAAGGTAGTCGGAGTGAAAGTGTGGTAGTGTGGTAGTGTGTGAGTAGCAGGTAAGTAAAGTGTACGAGGTAGTAAGTACGTCAGTGTAGCACAGTAGGTAAGAAGTAGGGGGTCAGTAGTGGGTACCCAGTACGTGTAAGTCAGTGTCGTGTGTAGTGTCAGTAAAAGTGAAGTAAGTAAAACGTACGTAAGTGGTAAGTGTAGTGTGAGAGTAGGTAAGTAGAGACAGAACGTAGACAGTAGGTGTAGTAGTGTGTAGTAAGTGTAAAGTGGTAAGTAGAGTGTGTAAGTGTAGTAGTGTAGTGTAGTGTGTCGTAGTCAAGTAAGTAGTCCCCGGTGTGTAAGTGTGTAGAAGTGTGTGTAAAGTAAAGGAGTGTGTAGTGTGTGTAGTAAGTCAGAAGAAGTAAAAAGTAAAGTGTGTCGTGTAGTGTACAGTGTGTAGAGTAGGTAAACGTGCCCCAAGTGTACACGTGTGGTAAGAAGTAGCGAGTGTAAAGAGTAGAAAAAGTAGTAACCGTGTGTAGTCGTAGTAGCAGCACGTGTAAGTACCAGTGTGTGGTGTGTAGCAAAAAAACCGTACCAGGGGAGGAAGTCAGTGTGTACAGTGTAGTAAGTAAGGTGTAGTGTGTCAGTGTAGCGTGTGGTGTGTAGCGTGTACGTGTAGCGTGTGTGTGTGTGTGTGTGTAACGTGTAGGTGTAAAGCCAAACAGTAAAGTGAAAGTAAGTGTGTACGTGTAGTGTGTGTAAGGTCAGTCACACCAGTGTGTGTACCGTGTAAGGTAGACCGTACCGTAAGTGTAGGTCGTGCCCCGTGGTGTCAGTACCGTGCGTGTGTAAGTACAAGGTAAGTCGTCAGCGTAAGTCCGTGTGTGTGTAGTGTAAGGGTGAGCGTGTGTAGTGTGTCGTAAGTGTAGGTGTCGGCGTACGTGTGACAGTCAGGTCAGTGTGAAAGTCGTGTGTAAGTGTGTGACGTCCGTGTGTGAGTGTGTGAGTGAAGGTGTGTAAAGAAGTGGGTAGTGAGTGTGTGTAGCAGTAGGTGTAGTCAGGTGAAAGTGTCGTCGCAGTACAAAAGTCCGCACGGGTCGTGGTGTCCGTGTGGGGGTAAAGAAGTAGTGTGTACCACAGTGTGTAAAAAAAGTCGTACGTAAACGTGTGTGTCAGTCAAGTAGCGTCAGTCACGAGAAGTGGTGTGAACGTAAAGTGAAAGTCGTGTAGGTAGGTACGTGTGAAAGTCCGTGACGTGTAGTAGGGTGGCAGAGTGTGTAGTGTAGTAGTGTAAGTAGTAAAAACAACCCGTCACCGCGTCGGTAAAGTCCAGCAACGTCACGTCAGGGGTCGGTGTAAGTAACGTGGGGTGTGTACGACAGGGTCGTAGACACGGCAACAGGTGTGTCGTGGGAAAGCGTGTCGTGTGTAAGGTCCAGTCAGGTGTAAGTCCGTCGTAGTGTGTAAAGAAGCACGGTAGTAGTGTGTAGTAAGTAGCGTGTGAAGACCAGGTAGTCCGGTGTAAAGTGCGTCCGTGTGTCGGTGTGCAGTCAGTCAGTAACGTACCGTCGTCGTAAAGTAAGGTAGGTAGGTCGGCCCAGTGTGTGTGTGGGTGTAGTGTAAAGGAGTAGTGTGTGGTCAAAAGTGAGGAAGTGTAGTACAAGCGTAAAAGTAGGGTGTCGTAACGAAGTGTAACGGAAAAACGTAAGGCAAGTCGTGCACCGTGCAACACGTAAGTGTGGTACCGTACGTGAGTCCAAAAGTAAAACAGTAAGTAAGGTGTGTAAGTAGCGTCCGTGTAGTCGTGTGTGTGTAGTGGAGCGTGTGTAGTGTGTGAAACCCGTGGGTGTGGACGTGAGTCAGTCCGTGGTAGTGTGAAGTCGTGTGGGGTGTGTGTGTCGTAAGGTGTGTGACCAGTAAAACACCCGTGTCGTGCAGTCCGGTAAAGTCCGTGGTAAGTAAAGTCAAGGGTGTGTAAGGGGAGAGTGAAGTCCGTGTACCGTGAAGGTAGTAAGTCAACCGAACCGTGAACGTAGAGTGTGTAGTGTAGGTAGAAGTAGAAGTCGTACGTGTCGTAAGTGTGTGTAGTAGGTAGCGTAGGTACAGGGGTGTGTGTGACGTGGAAGTACGGAGTGCGTAGTGTAAAGTGTCACGTAAGTGGTGTCGAGGTAGTAACCGTGTGTGTAAGTGGTGTAGTGTAAGTGTGTAAGTGGTGACAAGTGTACGTACAAAGTGTGGTGTACCACGAAGAGTGTAAAACAGTCGTAGTACCGGTGTCGTGTGTGTGTAACCGGTGGTGTGTACAGGTGTAAAAAGAGGAGTAAAGTAAAAGTGTGAGTAAAGTAGTAAGTGAAACCGTAGTGGTGTAGTCGGAGTGAAAGTGGACGTGTGTAGTCGTGTCAGCCAAGTAGCGTGTGTGTGTGTGTGTGTGTAAGTAAGTGTAAAAGCGTACCGGGTGGTAGTCACGGTAAAGGTCGTCGTGAGGACCCGTACGTCAGTAACGGGGCGTGTGGTGTAGTGTGGTGTGTCCGTGCGTGAGTGTGGTCCAAAAGTGTAGTACAGTGTGTCACGTGTGAAGTGTAAGTAAGTAGTAAAACCAGGTAGCAGTAAGTGTGGTAAGGAGGTGTGTCCAGCAGTAGTGGGTGAGTAGTAGTGTGTGTGTCAGTAAGTAGAGTAGTAAAGTAGTAGTGTGTAAAGGGTAAGTGCGTGTCAGTAACGTACGCGTAGAAGGTAGGCGGCGTGTCGCCGTAGTGTGCAGTGTAACAAAAGTAACGAGCGTGTGCGCCGGGTAAGTGTCGTGTAAGTAGTCGTAAGGTGTGTAAAAAGTGTAGTACCGTGGTAAAGTAGTACACGTAACCGTAGTAAAGTGCGTGCAGGCGGTGTCCGTCGTGTGTGTGTCCACCGTGCAAAAAAAAGTAGTAGGTAAGTAGGTGTAAACGTGTAAAGCGTAAGTAAAGGAGTGTGTAGTAGTAAAAAGTAGTCCCCGTGTAGTGTGACGTAAGTGTAACGTGGAGTAGGAGAAGTGTGGTGTGTGTAGTCGTAGTGTAAGTGTGTGTAGTACGTCGTGTGTAGTGTGGTGTAGTGTGAAGTAAGAAGTAGTAAAGAAAACCCGTAGTAGGTGTAGTGTAAGTAGTAAGTAAAGTGCAGTGTGTAAGGTGTACGTAAGTAGAAGTAGTGGTAGTGTAAAGTAAAAGTACAAAAGCGTGTGAGGTGTGAGTGTCGTAGTGTGGTAGAGTAGTACGTGTAAAGCGTAAGTAAGTAGTAAAGTCCGTACAGTGAGAGAGTAGGTACGTGGTCGTGTAAGTGGTGTACGACAAAGTAGTGTCCGTAGGTAGTAGGTAGTAACCAAGTAAACAACAGCAAAAACAACAGCAAGAAGTGAGTAACAACAAAAAAGTCGTGTGTGTACGTAAGGTCGTACGTGTAGCGGAGGGGTCGCGTACGTGTCGTCAACGTAAGCAGCGAAGCGTGCGAAGCAAGGAAGAAAGTAGACCCGTGTAGGTAGAAAGTAAACAAGCAACGTAGCGTGTAGTACGTGAGTCGTGTAGTAACCGACCGTACGTGTAAGTAAGTGTGAGTGTAGCAGACGTGTAGTCGTGCGTAGGTGAGTGTGGTCGTGGTGTGGGTGTGAGTGTGTGGTGGTGGTAGGTAACCAAAGGCGTACGTGCGTGTACCCGTGTGTAGGAGTAGAAGCAGCAAGCACCAAAGTGTACGTAAGTGTGGTCAGAAGGTAACGTGGAGGTGTGTAAAAAGTCGAGTAGAGTCGTGTCCAGGTGGTGTCAGTGTCCAGAGTGTGTAGTGTGTGCAGTAAGTGTGTCCGTGTAGTAACCCGTCGTGGGTGGTGTAAAGTGGTCCACCAGTGTGTGTAAGTAAGTGTGTCGTGCGTACGTCGAAGTGTCAAGTCAGCGAAAGTCGTGTGTACCGTGTGTGTCGTGCGCAGCGTACCCGGTAGTAGGAGTGTGTGTGTGTAAAGAAGTGTCGTAGTGAGTGTAGTAGTCAGTAAGTGTAGTCAGAAAAGTGTGTAGGTACAGTGTGGAAAGTAACCGTCAGGTGAGTGTGTCAACAACACGAACCAGACGACCACAAGTGTAAAGGTAAGGTGTACAAAGCGTGTGTCGTAAGTAAGTAAGTGTCAGTCGTCGGTAGAGTGTGTGAGCGTAGGTGTGAAAAACGTAAGTGTGAACACCGTACGTCCACAGTGTGTAGTGTACGACCGTGTGTGGTGTAACCGTGTGTACAAAGAAACAGTCCGTGTCGTCCGGGTAGGTAAACCCGGCCAGTGTCAGTGTCAGGAGTGGTGGGTAAGTGTCGTGTGGTGGTAAGTAGAGTAAGCGTAGGGTCGTAGAGTACGTGGAAGTAGTAGGTCAGGGAAAGCGTGCGTGTGTGTAAGTACCGTCAGAGTAAACCGTAAAGTGTCAAGTGAAGCGTCGTGTAGTAGTGTAACAAGTAGTGTGTGTGTAAGGTCAAGTGTGTCAGGTGTAAACGTGTGTGTGTGCAGTGTAAGCAGTAAGTAGTGTAACGAGTAGTCGTAAGTCAAAGGTGTGGAAAGTCGGCACCGTGTGTGTGAGGTGTGTGTGTAAAGGGGTACAAGTGCAAAAGTGAGGGTAAAAGTGTACCGTGTGGGTAAGTGTGTGGTGTGTAAGAGAAGGTAACGTCGTGGTCGTGAAGTGCACACAGTACGTGTGTGTAGCGTGTCAGAGTGTGTAGGTAAGTGTAGTCCCGTACACCAGTCAAAGGTAAGCGTGTGTAAGTGTGTGCGTCCAAAAGGTGTGTAAGAGTCGTGTGTGGTAGTGAAGAGCAAGTGTGTGGAAGTACGACGTGTCAACCCGGTCCCGGCAGTAGGTGCGTGTAACGTAAGGGTACAGCAAGGGGTCAGTGGGTGGGTGGGACGTAACGTCGTAAGAGTCCGTACGTAGTCGTACGGTAGTCGTGAGTGCAAGTCGTGTGTGTGTAAAAAGTAGTACCGTGTCCGTGTGTAGTAAGGGTGCCGAGGAGCGTCCGTGTGAAAAAGTAGTGGTACGTAAGTGGGTGTCCGTGGTAGTAGTAGTACCGTAAGTGCGTGTGAGCGTGCCCCGTGTGTCAGTGTGGTAGGAGTAAAGTAGGTGTGTGTGTAGTCCCAGGTAGTCGTAGGGTCAGTACACGTGTCCAAGTGTGAACGTGTGTAGCCCGTCCCAGACCGGTGTCGTGAACGGAGTACGACCGTGTGTGTAAGTGTGTGGCGTAAGGTGTGTCGTGTCGTGAGGTGGTGTGTGTCGTACCGTAGTGTGTGACACAGAGAGTAGTGTGTGGGCGTGTGTGACGTGTCGTGTCAGGTGGTGACGTACGCGTGTGTCGTGTAGGCGTGTCGCCGTAGTGGGTGTGTCGTGTCAGGTAGTGGTGTGTAGTAACCAAAAGTGTGGTGCGCAAGCGTACAGCCGGTCGTGTGTAGTAGTAGTGTGTCCGGGGTGTGTAAAGGTAGTGTAAAGTAGGTACGTGGTGTCGTCGTCGTCAAGGTAAGTACCGTGTAAGTAGCAGGTAGTGTCGTAAAAGTCGTCGTAAGTGTGTAAACCCAGAGGTACCCAGTACGTGTAAGTGTAAAGCCGTGTACAAAGTGGTGTACGTAGGTGTGTGTGTAAGTCGTGTGTCGTAGTAGTGCGTGTAAGTGGAAGTAGTAACAAGAAAAGTCGTAGTGACGTGTAAAGTGTGTACACGTAGAGTCCAGTAGTAAGGTCGTGTAGTGTAGTGTGTGGTCAAGTGTAGGTGAGTGTCGAGTAAAGTACCAGACGTGTACCGTGTGTAGTGTGTGTCCAGTCGGCGTCCGCCGAAGTGTGTAGTCGTAGGCCCAGTAGTGTAGTGTAGTAGTGTGTGTACGGGCGTGGTAGTAGGTACCACCGTGAAGGTGGTGTAACGGGTGTGAAGTAGGTGTGTCGTGTACGGGTGTAGTCCGTGTAGACCCCGTGGTAGTAAGCCCACAGGGTCGTAGAACAAAGGTACGTGAAGTAAGAGTGGTGGAGTAAGAGCGAAAAACGAGAAGCCAGTAGTGTACGGTGTGTAAGTGAGTACAAGAGAAACGTACCGTGTCACCGGTCAGGTGAGTACCGTGGTAAGTAAAGTCAAGGAGTGTGTAAGGTGTAGTGTACCGTGGTGTGGTAACGAGAAAGTCGTGGTAGGTAGTGTAGGTAGGTGCAGTGTCGTGTGTGTGTGTAGTGTAGTGTGGTGTAAGAAGTAGTCACGTCGTGTAACCGGTGTGAAGAAGGTGTGAAGTAGTCGTGTCGTGTCGTGGTAAGAGTGGTAGTGTGTAGTGTGGAGCGTAAACGTAAAGTGTGTGTGTGTGTGGGTGTGGTAAACGGTGAAACAACCAAAAAGTGTGTGGTCGGTAAAGTAAGTAGAGAAAAGGTGTACAAAGTAGGTGTGTAAAGTCGTGTGTAGTGTGCGTGCAGTACGTACAGTAGCACGTAAGGTAAGCAGTGTCCGTGTGTCGTAGTGTAGTGTAGTGTAGAAGTACACCGTGTAAGTGTACAGTGAAAAAAAAAGTACCGTGTAGTACGTGTAGTAGTAGTAAGTAAGAAAAGAGTAAAAAGTGTAGTGTAAAGAGTAGTGTGTGTGTAGTGTGCCCGTGTCCCGTGTAGCGTGGCGTGCGTGTCGTGTAGTAAGGAAGGCCGAAAGGGTAAAAGCGTACACAGTGGTAAGTAACGTACCGGTCGTACGTCGGTGTGCGTGTGTGTACAGGTAGCGTGTGTCGTGTGTCCGTGGTAGCCCGAAGAGAAGCAAGCGTAGTGTAAGTGTGTGGTAAGTGTACGTACGTGAGTGTGTAGAGTCCGCGAGTGTGGTGTCAGTGTAAAGGTGTAGTAACGTGTAGTCAGTGTGTGTGTGTGTGTAGTGTAGTGTAGTGTAGGTGTAGTAAACGTGTAGTCCGTGTGGCGTGTGGTGTACCAGTACCGTGAAGAAGTGTAAGGTCAGCCACGTGTAGTAAGTCGTGTGTCGAGTGTAGTAGCGTGTGGGTACCGTAAAGGCAGTGTAGAAGGTGTCCCCGGAGGTGTGTGAGTAGGTGTGTAGCCCACAGGTACGGCCCAGTGTCACCGGGTAGGCAAAGTAAGTCGTGTGTGTGTAGTGTCGTAAAGTGTGAGGTGTAAACCCACGTACGTGGTACCGTAGTAAGTCAAGGAAAGGTAAAGAACGTGTAGTGTAAGTAAACCAGAGTGGTGTCAAGTGTAAGAGTAGTGTGGTGGGTGGTGAAGTAGTCCAGTAGTCCGTCCGGAGTAGCAAAGCAGGAGTAGTAAAAAAGAAGTGTACGTGTGGTAGTAGGTAAAGTGTAGTGTGTCGTAAGTAAAAAAACAAAAGTAGAGTAGTGTGTGGCGTAGTAAGTGGCGTACAAAGTGGTAGGTGTACGTAGTAGGTAGGGTAGTCGCAGTCAGTAGTACGGTCCACAGTGAGTGACGGGTGTAAAGTGTGTAGTCGGTCCAAAGTGTAAAGAAAAAACAAGTGTGTGTAGTAGTAAGTCAGTAGTACCGTCGTGCGTGTAGTGTGTCAGTAGGTAGCCGGTACGTACGGTACGTAAAGGTAGGTGTGTAGTGTCGTAGGGTAGTCGTACCGTGTGTAGTGTCAGTGTCCGTCGTGTGTTAGTGTAGACGAAGTAGTGAGTCAAAACCGTGTCGGTGTAGGTGTAAAGTGAACGTGTGTGTGGTAGTGTGTGTGTGTGCGTACGTGTGTAGCGTCAAGTCGTGTCAAAAGTCCGTGTAGAGTGTGTAACGCCAAGTAAGTAGAGGTAGTGTGTGTGAAAAAAGGGTAAAAGTCGTGTGTGTCAGTAAGTGTAGTCGTGTGTGAAGTGAGTGTGACAGTCGTAAACGTCAAGTAGTAAGTCGTGTGTAGTAAGAAGTAAGGTGTGTGACCACACCCGAAGAAAGTCGTACGTAAACGTGTGTGTCAAGTAGGTAAGTGTCAGTCGTCGTAAGTAGTGGTGTGAGGTGTACGTACAAAAAGGTAAGTGAGTACACGACGTGTCCGTGGTGTGTGTAGTGGTAAGTGTGTAGAGTGTCGTCGTAAGTACGTAAGTGTGTAAAACAACCAGTCACCACGTGTGGTAAAACCAGCGTACCCAGTGTGAGGGGTCGTAAGTGTGTGACACGTAAGGTGGGTGGGTAAGTAAGTGGGTGTGTGTGCGTAAAGCAGGTAGTGTAGGGAAGGCGTGTCGTAAGTAGGTAAAGGAGGTGTAAGTCCGTCGTAGTGTGTAAAGAAGCGTCGTAAGTAGTGTAACGTAGTGTGTGTGTGGTAAAGTCGTGTCAGGTGTGGTGTAAAGTGGTGTCCCGTACGGTGTGCAGTCAGTCAGTGACAACGTGTGTGTGTAAAGTAAGTAAAGTAAGTCAGAAGTAGTGTAGTGTAGGTGTGTGTGTAGAGTAGTGTGTAGTCAAAAGTGAGGGTAGTGTACGTGTGTGTGGTGTAGTGTAGTGTGTGAGTCGTAAAGAACCGTAGTGTGGTGAAAGTCACAACAACCAGTGTGTCGTGTGTCGTGTGTACCAAGTACAGTCCGTGTCGTGCAGAAGGAGTGGTAGTGTGGGTGTGTGTAAGTAAGTGTGTGTAAAAGAGTCGTAGGGTCGTCGTAACAGTGAGGGTGTAAGTGTGGTGAAAGTGTAACCGTCGTAAGTGTGGTCAACCGTAGGTAGGTGTGTGTGTGTGGGTGAGTGTACGAAGTGTAGAACAAGAAAGCAGTCCGTGTCGTGCAGTCAGAGAAGTCCGTGAGTAGTAAAGTCAAGGAGTCGTAGTAGGGTAAGTGTGTGGTGTAGTGGTCGTAGGGTGTAGACGCACGTAGAAGTGAAAGTGTGGTGTGTGTGAAGTAAGTGTGGGTGTAGAAGGGAGTGTGTGTAACGTGTGAGTAACGTGTCGTGTACGAAGCCCGTGTGTAGAGGTACAGTCGTGTAAAGTGGTGGGTAAAGTGTCAGTACCACAGTCAACGTACCGGTGTGTACGTCGGTGTGCGTCGTGTGTACAAGTAAGTACGTCGACGTGCGTGTGAGTCGGTAGTGGTAGTGTACGTGACGTGTAGAGTCCGCGAGTGTGCCCAGTGTGTCGCGTGTGTCACGTCAGTCGTGTCGTGACGTGTGGTGTACGTGGTACCGTGAGGTAAGTGTAAGTGTCAGCCACGTCGTAGTAGTGTGTGTCAGTAGTAGTGGGTGTGTAGGTACCAGAAGCGTGTGTAGGGCGTGTCCCCGGAAGTGTGTGAGTAGTGTGTACGTCCCAACGGTAGTGGTGTAAGTAAGGAGTGTGTCCCAAGGTCCGTGTGTGTGTAGGAGAGTCAAAAGGTGAAAAGGAGCAGCACGTAACGTGTGTAAAGTAAAACCCGTAGTACGTAAAGTACAAGGTAAGGAGAAAGTGTGTAGTAGTAGTAAGTGGGTGTAGTAGTCAGGAGCGTGTCCGTAAAAAGCAGTCCAGTCGGTGTGGTGTGTAGTAGTCACGTAAGTACGTAGGTAAGTGTAGTAGTAGTAGACGTAGTCCAAGGTGTAGGTGTGGTACCGTGAAGTGTGTGGTGGTAGTAAGTAAGCGTAGGTACCGTAAGTAAAAGTAAAACAGTGAGCGTGTAAACCCAAGGCGTACCGAAGTGTGTAGTCGTGTGCGTAAAAACGCACAAACGAGTAGTAGTGTAAAGTGTAGACACAAGTAAAGTAGTGTGTAAGTGTGTAGAGGTGTCGGTGTAGTGTGTGTGTGTGTCAAAAAAAAAAGGTAAAAGTGTAGTGTGTGTAGGTGTGTCGTGTCCGGTGGTGTCAGTGTCGAGCGTGTGTGTAGTGTGTCAGTGAAGTGTGTGAGTCGTAACCCGTGTGTCGTGAGGTGTAAGGTGAGTGTGTGTGTGTGTCGTGTGTCAGTGAGTGTGTGAGCGTACGTGTGTACAAAAAGTCCACAAAAGTCGTGTGTAAGGTGTGTGTGTCGTCCGTGTGGAGTAAAAGTGTACGTGTGTAAAAAAAGGGTAGTAAGTGTGTGTGTGGTAGGTGTAGTAGTCGTGGTAAGAGTGTGTGGTGTACGTCGTAAAGTCGTACAAAGTGGTGTACCGTGTGTAGGTAGTAAGGTAGTGTACCGCAACCGTAAAAAGTGTGTAACGTAAACGTGTGCGTAAGTAAGTGTGGTCAGTCGTCGTGTGTGTAGTGCGTGAGAGAGTAGTGTAAAGTGTCGTAAGTGTGAAGTAGTGTCACGTCCAGACGTGTAGGTGTGGTAACAGAGTGTGTGTGTGAAGTAGTGTGTACAAAAAAACAACCGTGTCGTGCGTGGTGTGCAAACCCGTGCGTAGTGTCAACCGTAAAGTCGTGGGTAGTAAGTCAGTAGTGTGTGTCGACGTGAAGGGTCGTAGGGTAGTGAGGTAGTAAGAGTCGTGTGGAAAGCAGCGTCGCAAGTGTGAGTCAGAGTAAACCGTGTGTAGTGTCAGTGTGGTAGCGTGTGTGTAGGTGCGTACAAGTGTGTGTGTGTGTAACCCGTGTCGTAAGTGTGTGTAAAGTGGTGTCGTGTAGTGTGTAAAACGTAAGTGTGTAGTAGTGCGTAACGTGTAAAAAGCGTCAAAGGTCAGCGTGTGTGTGTGTGTGAGGTGTAGTGTAAAGGAGTAGTGTGAGTCAAAGGTGTGTGTAAGTAAGTGTGTGTCCCGTAGAGTCGTGTGTAAAAGGACACGAGTAGGTGTAAGTGTGTGTGTGTGGTGGTGTGGAGTGGTAGTAAAAAGTACGTACCGTGCGTGAAAAGGTAAGTGTCCGGAGTAGTCGTGTCGTAAAAGAGCGTCGTGGTCGTGTGTACAGTGGTAAAGAGTAGTACCAAAGTGTCGTAAGTGTGTGTACGTCGGTCAACAGTACGTGTGTAGTGTGTGTAGTGTGTGTAGAAAGTACCAAGTAGAAAAGGTACCCCGTCCCCGGTCGTGGTAAACCCGTGGTGAGTAAAGTCAAGGAGTGTAAGCGGTGTGTGTGTGTCAGCGTGTGCGCGTAACGAAGGTGTCGCAAAGTGCAAAGCAGAAGTGTAGTGTACCACGTGTAAAGTGTGTGTCAGTGTGTACAAGTGGGAGCGTGTGGTCGTGAGTAGGTAGGTAGTAAAAGTCGTGTGACAAGAGGGTGTGTGTGTGTCGGTGTGTAGAAGGGACGTGTCGGGTGTAGAGTAGTGTGTCGTGTGTCAAAACCCGTGTGTAGAGGTACAGTCGTGTAGTGGTGTGACAGTAGGTGTAAAGTAAGTCAAACAGTACGTACCAGTGTGTACGTCGGTGTGCGTCGTGTGTGTACAAGGTAAGTGGTGTGTGTAGTGTAGTCACGTGTGACGTGTAGAGTCCGCGAGTGTACCGTAGTGTGTCAGGTGTGTCCGTGTCAGTCGTGTAGTGACGTGTGGTGTACGTAGTACCGTGAGGTAAGTGTAAGTGTCAGCCACGTAAGTGCGTGTGTGTGTCAAGCACCGGTGTGTAGGTAGTCAGTAAGCGTGTGTAAGGCGGTCCCCGGAGGTGTGTGGGTAAGTAGGTGTGGCACAAAGTAGTAGAGGGAGTCCCACGTCCACGTGTGGCACCCAAGTAAGAAAGTAAAGTGTAAGTCCGTCCGTGGTAGGTAGAAAAGTGTCCGAGGTGTGTCGTAGTAAAGTAGGTACGTGTAAGTAAAGTACAAACCAGTAACGTGTGTGGTAAGTGTCGTAGTGTGCGTAAAAAAAGTCGAAAGTGTAAAGTCAGTGTAGGTGTGACAGTGTAAAAAAGTAGCACCAGGTAAGTGTACAAAGTAAGTAAAAGTGTAGCGGTGTAAGTGTGGTGGGTAGTCCCGTCAGTCGTCACAAAGTGTCGTAAAGTAAACGTGTGTGGTGGTGCGTACCCCGTGTGTGGGTGTGCGTGTCGCGTAGCAGGTAGCGCGGTAGCGCGGTAGCGCGTACGCAGGCGGAGCCGTACGTGCGTGTGTCCGTGTACGTGTCGGTAACAGGTACGTGTCAGTAAGAAGCGCGTACGAAAGGTAAGCAGGTGGTGTGTGTAGCGTGTGTCCGTGTACGAAACACGGAGCACACAAGTAAAGTGTAAGTGTAGTCGTGTGTGTAGTACAGTCGCAGTCGTGTGTAAGTGTGGTGTGTGTGTAGTGTAAGTGCGTACACCGTGTCAGGAGGTGTAAAGTGCAGTGTGTAGTGTGTGTGTACGTAAGTAAAGAGTGCAGTCGTGTGTAAAGTCGTGTCAAAAGTCGTAAGTAAGTGTGTGTAGTACCCGCGTAAAGTGTAGTAGTGTGTGTGTCAAGTAGCGGGAGTGTAAGTGTGTGTGTAGTGTGTAAAGTCGTGTCAGAGTGTGTGGGTGTAGAAGTGTAAGTGTCAGCGTGCGGTCGTCGAGTGTGTGAGTGAGTAGTGTCGTCACGTAGTGTCCGCAGTGTCGTAAGAAGTAGTAGCAAGGTCCAGTCGTAGGTAAGTGTCAAGTAGTCGTCGTAGTGAGTGGTGTGGCGTGTAAGGAGAAAGCGTAAACGTGTAGTAGCAGTAGTCCGTGCGTGTGTGTCGTGTGTGTCGTCAGTGTGTGCAGTAAAGGGAGAGTAAAAAAGAACCGTGTCGTGCAGGTGAGTAAAGTCCGTGCGTACCCAAGTGTAGGAGTGTAAAACGTAAGGGGCGGTGCGCCAGCGTAGTGTAAGCGTCAGGGTAAAAGTAGCAGGGTGTGAAGTAGTCAGGAAAGTGTCGTGTCGTGTGTGTACGTGCGTGCAGGGTAAGTCCGTGTGTAGTGTGTAAAGTGTAACGTGTGTGTAAGTGAGAAAAGTGTGTGTAAGTAAACCAGGGTAGAGGTCGTGTGGTGGTGTCGTCCGTGTGTGTACCAGTAAGAAGGTACGTAGTGTGTGTGTAAAGTAAGTGGTAAAAGTCGTGTGTGAAGTGTGTGTGTGTAGGTAACGTAAAGGGAAGTGTGTAGTCAAAAGTGAGGGTAAAAGTGGTACGTGTGTGTCGTAGTGGTCGTGTGTGTACAGACCCGTACGTGGTAGTAAGTAGTACGTAGTGTCCGTGTGTAGGTACGTGTGGTGGTAGTAGTAGTGTACCGTAGTGTGTAAAAAAAGCGTGTGTAAGTGTGTGCACGTAAAAGAGTCGTAAAGTCGTGTGTGTGTGTAGTCGTAGCCCAAGTAGGTAAACAGTAGGAACAAGTGTGTGTGTCAGTCCGTGTCGTCGTGTGTGTGTGTGTCGTAGGTGTAGTAGAGACAGCAAAGTGAACCAGTCGTCCAGTCGGGTAAAACCGGGTGTACAAAGTCAAGGAGTGTGTAAACGTAAAACCAGTCGTGTGTGTACAAAAGAGTGTGTAACACGTGTGTGTAAGGGTGTGTGTCGTGGTGGTGTAAGCGTGTGTGCGTGGTGTGAGTGAAGTAGTAAGCGTGTGTAGTGTGTAAAGTGTGTGGTAGTCGTGTGTAGCGGTGTACACAACGCAGCACGTGAGAGGGAGTCCAGAGTAAAGGTAAGTGTCGTGTGTCGAAGTCGTGTCGTAAGAGGTACACCGTGTAAACGTAGTGTAAAGTGCAGTAAGTGACGTGTAAGTAGGTCAACGTGCCGGTCGTACGTCGTGTGCGTCGTGTGTGTACAAGTAAGTGTGTGTAAGCAGTCAGTGTGACGTGTAGAGTCCGCGAGTGTGGTCCAGTGTGTGTGTCAAAGAGAGCGTGTGCGTGTGCGCGTGTGTAAGTGAAAGTGTAGGTAGCGTACGTACGTGTGTGAGGAGTGTCCGTGAGACACACAGTCGTCAGTAAAGTAGTGTAGTACGTCAAGTGTAAGGTAAAAAAGAAGTCAGTCGTGTGTGTGACGTGGTGTACCGTGTACAGTGAAGTAAGTGTAAGTGTCACCCACCGCGGAAAAGTGGTGTGTGTCCAGAGTGTGTGGGTAGTCAAAAGCGTGTGTAGGAGGTGTCCCCGGAGGTGTGTGACAGGTGTGTAGTCCCGGTAAGTGTGTGTAGTCGTGGTGTCAGGAGTACGTCGTAGTAAGTAGTGTAAGAGTGGTGTCCCCCAGTGTGGTGTGTAGTAAGTGTGTAGGTGTCGTAGTAAGTAAGTGTAAAGTGTGTAGTGTGTGAGTAACAGTAGTGTGGTGTAAAGAGTGCAGTAGTGTCGTGGAGAGTCAAACGTGTGTGTCGAGGAGTAAAAACGTAGGTGTAAGTGTGGTAGTGTAGTGTAAGTAGTACGTAAGTGTAGTAGTAGTAGTAAAGTAGTAGTGAAAAACGTGTGGTGTGTAGTAGTGTAGTGTAAGTAGTAGTAGCAACCCACCAGTGGTAAACCAAGTACCGTGTGTAGTCAAAAGTGTGAGTAAGCGTAACGTAGTGTGTCAAGCAAGTAGTACAAGTACAACAAAGCGTAGTGTAGTAGCGTACCCGTAGTGTAGTAAAGAAGTAGCGTAGTAGTCGTCGTCGTGAGTGGTGTACAGAAGTGTAGAAAGTGTAAGTAGTAAGGTAGAAGTAGAGTGGTGTAGGTAGCAGTGTAGTAGTGTAGCGTAGGGGAGAAAAGTCGAAGTGTCGTCAGTGTGTGTGTAACGGTAGTGAAAGTGTAAAGGTGTGTGTAACCGTAGTGTAAACGTACCCGTAACGTAGTCGTGTGTAAAGTGTAGTGTGTAGTAGGTAGTGTAAGTAGTAGGTGTGTGTACGTGCGTGTACGTGTCGGTGCGTGTACGTGTGTAGTACGAAGGTACGTGTCGCGTAGAAGTGTAAGCAGGTAAGTGTGTGTGTGTGTGTAGTAGTAGTGTAGTAGTGTACAGTGTGTCGTGTGCCCGTGTCCAGAGTGTCGAACGTAAAACAAGGTAGTGTGTGTAGAAAAAGTACGGGTGTCGTACCAGTGTAAACGTAAAGGCAAAGTGTAGGTACAGTGTAAAGTGTACGTAGGCGTGTGCGTGTACGTGTCGGTACGTGTCGTAAGTACGGTAGCAAAGGAGTAGTAAGAAAGCACGTAAGGGAGGAGTACGTCGTGACGTGTGAACAGAGAAACCGTGTCGTGAGCCACGAACAGACGGTGTCGTACCGTAGTGTGAACGTAGTAGTCCGTCCGGCAGTGTAGTGGTGTGGAGCGGGTGTCGAACACGTCAGTAGTGGTAAGGTAGTCAAAAACGTGTAGTGACGTGTACCCAGTGTAGGTCGTACAACAGTAGTCGTCACGTGTGGTGTGTGTAGTGTGTAAGTGGTGTAAAGGTCGTAGTCGTAGTGTGTAGTCACGTGTAGTGTGTGTGGTGGTGTGTGCGTACGGTGTGTAGAAGGTAGGAGGTCGCGTACGGTAGTGTAGAAGGTACGAAGGTCGCGTACGGTAGTGTAGAAGGTACGGTAGTGTAGAAGGTACGAAGGTACGAAGGTACGTGCGTGGTGCGTGTCGTGTAGTGTGTCAGTAGCAACCAAACCAAAAGGGTCAGCGTACGTGTCGGTAGAAGGTACGTAAGCAGTGAGTGTGTAAGTGTAAAGTGGTAAAGGAGTGTGTAGTAGAGTAAAAAAGTGTCCGTAGACGTAAGTGTAAGGGTAAACCCGAGTGTGAACGGAGTAAAAGTAACAGACCGTAAACGTAGTGTCAGTGGTCGTACCAAGTGTCCAGTCAGTGTACCCGTGTAGTAAGTGTGTAAGAAGTCGTGTGTGCCCAAGAGTAAGAGTGTCGAACGTGTAGTAACAAAAAGTAGTCGTGTCAGGTAGTGTGTCACGTCGTACCAAGTGTGAGGTGTACAGTGAGCAAGTGAAGTGGAGTAGAGTGAACAGAGTAGTGGTGGAGAAACCGGGCAGTCGAACCCGGACAAACAAGTAGTGCAAAAGTGTGCGTAGTACGTACCCAGTGTACGTAGTGTGTCCCCGCGTAAGCGCGTGTACGTAGTGTGTCAGTGCGAAGCAGGTAAGCGCGTGTACGTAGTGTGTCAGTGCGAAGCAGGTAAGCGCGTACGTGCCAGCGAAGCAACCCCAAAGGGGTAGCACCCCGGGTAGTGTGTGTGTGTGTGTGTAGGTACGTGTCGTACGAAGGTAGCGTGACCGTGTGTGTGGGTGTGTGGTGTGCGTAGTGAAAGTAAGAAGCACAGCAGGTACGTGTCGTAGGTAGGTGGTGCGTGTACGTGTCGTAGGTAGGTGGTGCGTGTAGTAGTGAAAGTAAGCGCGTAGTGTACGAAGGTAGGTGGTGTACGAAGGTACGCCCCCGTGTGTGTGTAAGTAGAAGGTAAGCACGTACAGTCCGGTGTAACGTAGGCGGGGTAGTGTAGTCGTGTAAAGGTGTCCCGTGCAGTACGAAGGTACGCGTGCGTGTGTCGTGTACGTCCGGTGTGCAGCAGAAGGTAGGCCGGTACACGTACGAAGGTAGACAGTGCAGTACGTGTACAGTCACGTACGAAGGTACGTAAAAAAAAGAGGTAAGTAGGTACGTGTCGTGTAGTGTGTCAGTAGGTAGCCAGGCCCAACGTAGTGTAGTGTCGTGTAGTGTAGGTGGTAGCGTGTGTAGCGTGTGCGTCCGTGTACGAAGGTGCGGTAGCGTAGCAAGTAAGTGTCAGTACGTGTCGGTAGGTAAGGTACGGGTAAGTCGTAGTGCGTGTACGTGTCGGTAGCACAAACCAAAGTCAAAGTCAAAGTAAAAAGTAAAAAAAAAACGTGGGTGAGTAAAAGTGTGTGTGTAGAGTAAAGTACCCGTAGTAGTCCGTAGGTAAGTCAAAGTACCGTCGTCGTCCCAGTGCGGTAGCGTAGTCCGAAAAAGGACGTCGAACCGTGTGTAGTGGCGTAGTGTAACCGTACAAAGTGTGTGTAAGGTGTGTGTGTAGTGGTCGTACCAAGTGTGTCAGTCACGTCGGAGTGTAAGGCGTAAAGGTGACGTGTGAACACGTGTAGGTAAGGTACGTGGTGTAGTGAGCAGGTAGTGCGTGTGTACCAAGTGTAAGCGTAGTAGCCGTCACGTAAAGTAAGCGTGCGTGTACGTGTAGGTAAGCACAAGTAGTAGGTGTACGAAGGTAAGCGTGTACGTGTCGGTAACCAGTAGCAAGGTCGTAGTAAAAGCAGTAGTGTCGTGTGTAGTGTAAGGCGTGCGTGTACGTACGAAGGTACGTACGTGTCGGTGCGAAGGTACGTGTCGGTAGAAGCAGCGCGTGTCGTACGAAGGTAGCGGTACCCGTGTGTGGTGTGTGGGTGTGCGTGCGTAGTGAAAGTAAGAAGCACAGCAGGTACGTGTAGTACGAAGGTAGGTGGTAGTCCGTGTGGGTGTGCGTACGTAGTGAAAGTAAGAAGCACAGCAGGTACGTGTGCGTGTAGTGTGTCAGTAAAAGCGGTGCGTGTGTGTGCGTACGGTAGTGTAGGTAGGTACGGTAGTGTAGTGTAGTGTGTAGTGTAGGTAGGTACGAAGGTACGAAGGTACGAAGGTACGAAGGTACGTGTCGGTACGTGTCGGTAGGCAGGCGGAGTAGTAGGAGTGTGTGAACCGTAGTAGTGTGTGTGTGTGGGTCAGTGAGGTCAAAAGTGTGGTGTAACCAGTGTGTACAAGTAAGTCCGCAGTGTAGACGTAGGCAGGAGGTGTGAACCGTGCGACGTCAGCAGTGTGAAAGAGCGTAGTGGTCGTGTGTCCACGTAGACGACGTAAGTCCCGTAAAGGTAGTGTAGTGTAGTAAAAAGTAAGTCCGTGTACGAAGGTGGTACGTGTCGTGTAGTGTGTCGTGCGTACGAAGGTACGTACGAAAGTACGTACGGTACGTGTCGGTAGCAGGTAGCGGTAGGTGTGGTAGCAAAGCAGTGGTGTGTACGTGTAGGTGCGGTGCGTGTACGTGTCGTGGTGCGGTAGGTGCAGTAGGTAGCGTGTGTGCGTACGGTAGGTACGGTAGTGTAGGTAGGTACGTACGTAGTGAAAGTAAGAAAGTAGGCAGTACGTGTAGTGTAGTGAAAGTAGTGCGTGCGGTAGTGTAGGTAGGTACGGTAGTGTAGGTAGGTACGGTAGTGTAGAAGGTACAGCAAGGCGTGTGCGTGGTACGTGTCGCAGTAAGGTGTAAGTAAGCCCGGGTGCAAGGTAGTCGCACGTGTGCGTGTCGTAGTGTGAGTGTACAAAACAAGTGTGCAGTGTACGTGTGTGTAGTGCGTAACGTAGGCCCAGGGGCCGTGGGTGTCCCGTACGGTAGGTAGGGAACGTAAGCGTGAAGTAGTAAAAAAAAAAAGAAAGAGTAGTAAAAAGTAGTGTGTGTAACGTGTAGTAAAAGTGTACGTGTGTGGTGTCCGTAAAAAGTCGTCGTAGAGTGTCGTGTACAGAGTAAAAGCCGTAGTGTCGTCGGTAAGTAGTGTAGTAGTGTACGGTAGTAGTAGTAAGAAAGTAGTCGTGTAAGGGTAAGCGTGTCGGTGGTCGTAGTAGTGCGTGTGTCAACACGTGTAGTCGTGTGTGACGTAACGTGTAGCGTGTCCCGTGCCAGTGCCGTAGTGCGTAGTCAGTGGTGTACGTGTAAGGTGAAAGGTAAAAGTCCCGTAGTAGTAACAAAGTGGTGTGTGGTGTAGTAGTAAGTAAAGTGTAAGTAGTGTGGGTACAGTAAACAACAGGGTAAACCAGTAGGGTGTAAGTAAAAGTGTACAAAACGGTGTGTGTCGGTAGAAGTAACAGGTCCCCAGTGGTGTCCGTGTCGGTACGTAGAGTGTACGTCCGTGTAGTGTAGTAGTGTCGTAAGTGTCCCGTCGTAGAGAGTAGAAACCAGTACGTGGTCGTCACGACGGTAGTGTGTAACCCAGCGTCGGTGGTAACGTGTGTGTGTAAGTCGACGAACAGGTCGCACCCGTACAGTAGGTGTGTCGTGCGGTCCAGTGAGGAGTAAGGTGTAAGCCGACAGTCGAGGGTGCCAAACCGCGCAGGTCAGTGTCGCACACGTCGTGTGCGCAAAGTGTAGCCGTGGTGTCAACGTGTGGTGTAGTCAGTAAGTAAAGTAGTGTGTCCAAGTGTCGTCACAAAAGTGGGTGTCAGACGTAGTGTCGTGTCAGTGTGTGTACGTGTACGTAGTGTGTGTGTAAGTCGCGTAGTAGTGTGTGTGTCGTACGTGTACGTAGTGTAGGTGCGTGTGCGTGTCAGTACGAAGGTAGGCGTGGCGTGTGCGTGGCGTGGCGTACAGCGTACGCGTACGTGCGTACGAAGGTACGTAGTGGTACGTGTCGGTAGGTACGTGTCGGTAGCAGAAAGTAAGCAGAAGGTAGTGCGTGTAGTAGTGAGTGTAGGGTAGCAAGGTAGTAAGCAGTAAAGTAACACGTAGCGGTACGTGTGTGGTAGCCCGTGCAAAGCAGGGCGTACGAAGGTAGTGCGTACGTGTCGTGTAGAAGGTAGCAGTACAGTAAAAAGTCGTAGTGTGTAGCAGGTAAGTGTCAACCGTGTGTGTACGTGCAAAGCGTCAACAGTGACGGTGTGTGTGAGTGGTACGTGTAGTGTGAAGTACGTGCACACGTAGGGTGAAGGTGAAACCCCGTGAAAGTGTGTACACAGTGAGTAAACCGTGTGTAGTAAGAAGAAGTCGTAGTAGTGTCGTGTAACCCGTCCGTGTGTCAGTGTGTGTAAGTGTGTGTAAACAGAGTCGTAGTCAGCGTCGTAAAACGGTGTGTAGGTGTAAGTCCCGTGTGTAACGTGTCAAAGTCGTAAGTGTCCACGTGTAGTAGTGTGTGTGTAAGTGTAAGTAGAAGTGTAAAAGTAGTATGTAGTAGTAGTAGTGTCGGTAGTAAGTGTGTGTGTAGGTCGTAGTAGTCGTGAGTAGTGTGGTACCCCGCGTACGAAGGTGCGTCCGCGTAGTGTAAAAACAACAGTGTAGTGAGTAAAGAGTCGTGTGTAAAAGTAGTGTAGTCGTAAACGTAGTGCAGTACGTCGGTAGCGAAGCGGTGCGTGTAGCAGCAGCAACGTGGTGTAGTGTAGTCGTGTAGTGTAAGTAGTGTAACAGTCGTCGTAAAGTGTGTAGTACGTGTAGTAGCAGTCAAAAGTGTGTACAGGTAGTGTAAAGTAGTGTCGTAAGTGTCGTGTCCGTGTAAGTGTGTGTGTGTGTCAGTAGTGGAAGGTCGTAGCGTGTAGTGTAAAGTAAAAGTAGTCCAGTCAAAGTGTGTAGAGGAGTGTAGCAGTGTAAAAGTGTCCGTGTAACGTGTGTGAGTGAGAAGTAGTGTGTCGTGGTAAAAAGTAGTCACGTAGTGTAGTACAGTAACAGTACGTGTCAAGGTGTGTACGTAGTAGTGAAAGTACAACGTGTGTGTGTAGTGTAGTAAAAGTCGTACGTAAGTAGTGTACGTGTAAGTGTGTGGTAGTAAAAAGTGTGTGTGTCGTGTCAAAGTGTGTAGTAGTGTGTAGTGTAAGAGTGTAAGCGTGTAAGTGTGTGTAAGTCGTGTCGTAAGTAAGGTAGTGTAAGTGTCGTGTGTAAACAAGAAAAAGTGTGTGTAAAGGTGTGTGTAGGTAAAGTAGTAGGTACGTCACCGTGTGTGTGTGTGGTGTGCGTGGTAGGAAGGTCGTGTCGTGCGGTAGTGCGGTAGCAAGCAGTGGTGTGTGCGTGGTGAAACACCCAGTCCGTGCGTGCGTGTGTGCAGCAGGGCGTACAGAAACGAAAAGTGTGTGTAGGTGTCACGTGTAACGTAAGGTGAAGAAGTAGTCCAGTAAAAAAAGACAGTAGTGTGTAAGTAGTAGTGTGTAAGTGTGTGTGTGTAAGTAAAGAGTCGTGTCCGTGTGCGTGTAGTGTAGTAGTGGTAGTGTAGTAGGTGTAGTAAGAGCGTGTGTAGAAGTGTAGTGTAGTGTGTGTTGTCAGGTGTGTGTGTGTGTACAAAAAGTGTGTGTGTAGTAGTAGTGTGTAGTGTAGGAGAGAGTGAGTAGTGTGTGACGTGTAGTGTGAAAAGTAAAGTGTAGTGGGTGTAAAAGTAGTAAAGTGTAAAGGTAAGTGTCGTGTAAGTGTAGTAGTGTAGTAAACACGTGTGAAGTCGTAAAACAGGAAAAGTGTGTGTGTGTAGTGTGTAGTGTGTGTGAGTGTAGTAAGAAGTAGTACACGTAGTGTGTGTGTCAGTGTCGTGTGTAGAGTGCAGAAGGAAAAGTACGTGTAGGTGTGTCACCGTGGTAGGTAGTGTAAGTGTGAGTGTGAGTGTAAAAGGGTAGTGTAAGTGTGGTAGTGTGTAGTGTAGTGTAAGTAGTGTGTCGTAGTGTAAAAAGTACGTAGAGTGTGTAAGTGTGTGTGTGTGTAGGTAGTGTGGTGGTGGTGGCAGTAAAAGTGTGTCCGTGTGTGTGGTAGTGTGTAGTGTGTAAGTGTGTAGTAAACAGTAGGTAAAAAAAAGTGGTGTGTGTGTGTAGTGTAAAGGAGTGTAGTGTGGTGTAACAGTGTACGTCACCGTGTAGTAGGTCGGTGTGAACGGTACGTGTGTCGTCGTAGTGTAGTGTAGTGTAGTGGTGTAAGAGTAAGCGTGTCGCGTGTCAAGGTGTGTCGTAACGTGTGCGTAGTACGTACGTAAGGTAGTGTGGTGCGTGTACGTACGTGTCGTACGGAGGTAGCGGTACCCGTGTGTGGTGTGCGTGCGTAGTGAAAGTAAGAAGCACAGCAGGTACGTGTCGCGTACGTCCGGTAGAAGGTAGTGCAGTGCAGTAAAAGGTAAGTGTCGTGTGAAAGTGTGACCCAAGTAGTAGTGTAGTCAAGTAAGTAGTGTAGTAGTAGTAGTAAAGCGTGTAAGCGTAGTAGTAGTCAGTAGTAAACAGTGTGAAGGACAAACAGTCCCGTAGCGGTAGCGTGTGTGTCCAAAAAGTCCAAGACCGTGTGTCCGTGTGTAGTGGTGGTCGTCGGTGAGTCCGTAGTGCCCCGCGTGTACGCGACGTGGTAAGAGTGTGTGGTGTGGTGTAAGTCAAACAGGTAAGGCAAGAGTGTAAGCCGGTGTAAACCGTGGGTCGTAGTAGTGGTAGTAGTCACGTGTGTGTAGTGTAGTAAAGTGTAGTGTAGTGTAGTGCGTAGGTCGTGTGTAGGTACGTGTCGTACGAAGGTAGAGGGTAGCAAGTAAGTGTGTAGTAAGTAACGTAGTAAGTAAGTAGTGTAGAAGTAGTAGTGTCAGTAAGTAGTGTAGTGTAACGTAGTACGTAAGTGTGTCACAAGTAAGTGTAAACGTCGTGTACCGTAAAAGTAGTGTGTAGTAGTTGTGTAGTAGTGTAAAAGTAAAACAAGTAGTGTACAGTGTGTGAGTGTGTGTACAGTAAGAGTGTAAAGGGTGTGCGTGTAGTGTAGGTAGCGTGTGCGTGTAGTGTGTCGTACCCAAAGGGGTCAGAAGCAGCGGTACGTGTCGGTAGAACACCCAGTAAGTGTAAGTCGGTCGTGGTGTAAAGTACAAACAAAAAAAGTAAGTAAAGTAAAGTAGTGTGTAGTGTAGTGTAGTGTAAAAGTAAGTAAGTAAGTAGTGTAGGTGTGTACACCGTAACGACAGTCGTGGTCAGTAGTGTCCGGTAGTAGTCGTAGTGGTCGAGCGAGTAGCGTGTGCGTGTAGTGTGTCGTACCCAAAGGGGTCAGAAGCAACGTAAGTGTAGAGTGGTAAAGTGTAGTGTGTGGTGTGGACACACCCAGTGTGTACGTCGTGTGTGGTGGGGGTCGTGGTGCCCCGCAGTAAACGTGGTCGTCCGTAGCAAAGTGGTGTCCCCGTCGTGTACAGGGGTCGTGTAGTGTAGTAGTACAACCAGTGTAAAGGTCAAGTGTGGTAGTAAACCCGTAAAGTAAGAGCGTGTACGCCGTAGTAAGTAGTAGGTAGTCCAAAGTAAAGGGTAGTGTGTCAAGTGTGTCAGTCGCAGTGTAAGTGTACCGTGTAGTAGTGTCGTAAAAGGTGTGGTCACGTACGTAGTACGTCAAGTAAGTGTAGGTAACAGGTAAAGCGTGCAGTAGGGGTCGTGGTCGAGAGTAGGGTCGGTGTGTGTAGTGTACGTAAAAGTGTCCCCGTCGTAAGAACCGGTACGGTGCAACGTGTGTCAGTCGCAGTACGGCGTCAAGCAGTGTGTAGTGTGTGTAGTGTGTAACGTAGTAACGTACAAAGTAGTGCCACGTGAGTCAAGGTGGACGTCAGTAAAACCAACAAGTAAGTACCGTAACAGAGTAGTACAACCAGTACGTGGTGCGTACGTCCGTCAGCCGTCGTGAAACGGTGGTGGAGTGTAGTGAGTGTAAGTGTAGGTGTGTGTAAGTGTGTAGTCGTGAGTAGTAGTGTGAGTGTAGTAGTAGGTAGTCGTAAGTAAGTCGTAGTGTGCGTAGTGTCAGTACCGTAAGTGTGTGAGTAGTGTGTAGTCAGTGTGTCCGTGGTGTGTCCCCGTCGGGAGGTCCGAGTGGTGAAGTGTGTGTGTGTGTGTCGTGTGTAACGTCGTAGTGTAGTGTAAGTGTGTGTCAAGTCGTGAAGTAAGTCGTAAAGTGTCGTGTGTGAAGGTGTAAGTAAGGGGGTAGTGTGTAGTCAAAAAAGTGTAAGTAACGTACCGTCCGTCGTGAGTGTAAGTAAGTGTAAGTCGTAGTGTAACGTCGTACGAGAGTGTGTGTGTAGAGTGTCAGTGTGTAAAGTCGTGTGTAAGTAGTCAGTACGTGTAGGGTGTGTGTAGAGTAACCGTACACCGAAAGTACGTCGTGTGTAAGTAGCAGTGTCAAAACGTGTCCACAGTCGGTGACGTGGTGTGTGTGAGCGTAGTCGTCGTAAGGGTAGGAGTGTAACACGTAAGTGGTAAGGTAAAGGTGTCGTACGTGTACAGGTGGTGTGGCGTAGTGTCGTACAGTGTGAAACAACCGTGTCACCAGTCCACAAAGGCCGTGGTACGTCACGCAGGAGTGGTAAAGTGTAAAAGAGTAAGTGTGTGTGTAGAGTAGGTGTGTCAACGCGTCGTGTCAGTAAGAGTCGTGTGTGTGTGTAGTGTCAGTACGGGTGTGTGTAGTAAAAAGAAGTCGTGTAGTCGTGTGTGGTGTGTGTCCGTCCGTGTCGGAGCCAGCGTACGCGTGTGTGTGTCGTAAGGTAAAAGTAGCGTGTGTCGTGTAAAACGTGTAAAAAGTCCAAAGTGCGTGTAGAACCCACGTAAAGGAGTAGTGTGTAGTCAAAAGTGAGGTAGTAAGTAAGTAGTCAAGTGTAAAGTCAGACAAGTGTGTAGAAACGGTGTAAAGTGTGTAGTAGTCCAGTCGTGGTGTGTCCCGTAGTGTAGTCAAGTAACGTAGTGGTGTACCGCAAGTGTAAAAAAAGTGTGTGTGTCAAAGCGTACGTAACAGTAGTGTGTAGGTGAAGGTACGTGTGTCGTGGTGGTAACGTGTGTAAAAAGTAGCACGTAAAGTGTGTAGTCCGGTGTGTGTGTCGGTGTGGTAAGTAGTAGTGCGTAAAAGTGTACCGTGTCCGCGGTCGTACAAGTCCCGTGGTGTACGTCACAGTAGGAGTCCAACGTGTGTGTCGGTGTGAGTAGTGTGAAGTGGTGTAGTGTGTGGGGTGTGTGGTCAGTGGTGGTCGTGTGTCGTCGTAGTCCCGGTGTGTGTGTGTGTGTGTCGTGTAAGTCGTGTGTAAAAAGCGTACGGAGCCAGTGCCGTCGTGTGTCGTGTAGCGTACAGTGTAAACAAGTGCGGTAGTCACGTGTAAGAAAGCCGGGTACCCAAGTCAAGTGCAAGTGTGTGTACGGTGTAGTAGGTGTGTAAGTAACACCCACGTCGTAAGGTCAGCAGTGTCGTGTGTCGAAGTGTAGGTCAAGTAAACCGTAGTGTGTCGTAGTCAGTGTACAAGTAGAACGTGTGTCGCGTGTGTGTGTAGAGCAGTCCGTGTGTACCCCCGTAAGTGGTAGTAGTGTGTAACGTGTCACAGGTGTAAACGTGTCCGTGTAGTACGCGTGGTAGTAAGGGCACGTAGTGGGGCGTGTACCGTAGGTGTGTACGTGTAAAAACACCGTGTAAGTGTAGTGTACGTGTGTAGGAGTCCGTGCGTAGTACGGTAGGGTGTAAGTAGTGTAGACCCAGTGTAAGTAAACAAACGAGAACGTGTGGTGTGTAGTACAAGTGTAACAAAACGTCGTAGTGTGTGTGTAAAAGTGTGTGTGTCGTACGTGGTAGAGAAAGTAGAGCGTCGTAGAGTCGTACGCGTGTCAGACGCAGAGTGTCACGTGTGTAGGTGTAGTCCAGTAGGTAAGTAGTAGCGTCACCGTCCCGTGTAGTCAAAAAGGCAGGAGTGTGTGGTGGGCGTGTCACACAAAAAAAGTGTACGTCGTGTAAGTGCAGTGCCACAGTAAGCGTCAGAGTAACGGGGTGTAGTCGTGGGTGGGTGTGTCACCACAGTGTGGTGTGTGTAAGCACGTGTAGCGTAGGTCGCACGTCGTCGGTCGTAGTCGTAGAGGGTAAACGTGGTAGTCGTGCACAGGTGTAGTGTCCAAGTGTGTCACGTGAGGTCAAGTCAGTAGAGACAGCGTGGTGTGGTAGTCGGTGTACAGTCAGTGTCAGTGCAAGACCGCAGTGTGTAACGGCCAAGGCAGTGTGTCGCGTACCGTGTAGGACCCGTCACGGTGTAAGGCCGCCAGTGTCAGTCGGGGGTGTGTCCGTGCAACACCAAACCGTGTGTAAAAAGTGTGTAGTAGTGTGTCGGTGTAACCAGCCGACAGTCGGGCAGAGTGTGTCACACGTCAAGTACGTGTAGAGTGTAGTCAGTCGTGTGTGTGTGCAAAGGTGCGTGTGTGTGTGTGTAAGTGTAAACAGGTCGGTACAACACGTAGTGTGTCAGTGCGTGTCGTGTCCGTGTGTGTACGTGTGAGTAGTGTAAGTCAAGAAGTAAGTGAGCCCGTCCGTGTAGTCCCGTAAGGTGTACGGGTAGGTGTAGTGTGTGCCGAGGTGTCCGTGTGTAGTGAGTGGTGTAGTCGTCAGTGTGTACGCCGTGTCGGTAGTCCGTCGTACGTAGCGTGTACGTGTGGTGTGCAGCGTGTAGTAGGGTACGGGTGTGACACGTGTAGTAGTGTGTCGTGTCAGTCGTGTGTGTGTAGGTGTGTGTGTGGGTCCAGTAGTGTGTAGTGGTCGTGTAGTGTAAAAAGTAGTGTGTCCGTGCACACGTGTGTCACGTGTAAAAAGTGGTGTGGTCGTGTGTAAGTGTAAGAGTGTGTGTGTCGTCAGTCAGTGTGTAACCGTGTCAGGGTGTAAAAAACGTGTAGAGGCCGGTGTACGTGTGTACGTGTAGCCAGTAAGCGTGTAAGGCGAGAGGTAGTAAACGTCGTGTGTGTAGGTGTACGTCAGTGGTCACCAGTGTAGTCACGTGTGAGGTGTAGTAGTGTAGTAAGTGTGTGTCGTGTAAAAGTAAGAAAAAGTCGTCAGTAGTAAACCCAACGGTGTCGTGCGTACCCCAGTAAAGTAACAGTAAGTAAAGTGTAGTCGTGTAAGTGTGTAGTGGACAAGGGTAGTCGGGTAGTAGTGTAGTGTGTAGAGTCCGGTGTAGTAGTGTGTCGAGTGCGTGTGTGTAAAACGTGTAACAAGCGCGTCGTGGTGTACGAGGGTCGTGTGTAAAGTGTAGTGGCGTGCCGTCCAAGCCGTAGTCGTCCGTGTGGTCGACGTGTAAAGTAAAAACCGTGTCGTGTAAGTGTCACGTGTAAGTAAGTAAGTGTGTGTGGAACCGTGTAACGTCGTGTGGTGTCGTGGGCGGGTGTCCCGTGTGTGTGACAGTACACGGAAAGTGTGTAAGCGTGTAGTGGTACGTAAGTAAGCGTGTAAAGTCGTGTAGTCCCGTAAAGTAGCCCACAAAGTCGTGTGTAGTGAGCGTAGTCCAGTGTGTAGACAACAGGGTGTAGTAGTAAACCGTGACGTGTGTGTAACCGTGTAGTAGAGTGTAAAAAGTGTAAAGGTAAGTGTGTGTAGTGTGTGTAGTGTAGTGTAGTAAGTGTAGGTACGTGTAGTGGTGGTAGTAAACGTGCCGTACGTGTGTGTGTGTAGTGAAACACGAGTAAAGGTCCGTGTGTAAGTAAGACGTGTCCGTCGTAGTGTGTAGTGTGCGGTGTGTCGGTAGTAGCGTGTGGTCGTGTGTGTAGTACCCAAAGTAGTGTCCGCAACGTGTGTAGGTGTAAAGGTAGGAAAGTGTCGTAAGTGTCGTGTCGGTGTAGGTGTGTGAGGTAGTGTGTAAAAGGTGGTAACAGCCACGTCCGTGTCACGGTGTCGTGGTAGGTGTGTGTAGCGTGGTAAGTAGTGTAGCGTAAAGCGTGTCAGGGTGAAAGAGGGGTGTAGTGTGTGTGTGTAGTAGGTGTAGAGTGGTAGCAAGAGAGTAAGTGTGTAGTCGTCGTAGTGTGTCGTGTGACGTAACGTGTCGTGTGTGTCCGTAAGGTGCACGTGAAGAGTAAGTAGTAGTCCGTGTAAGGTGTCCGTGGTGAAACGTGTGTGTGTGTAACGTGTAAACGTGTCGCGTAGTAGTGTGTGTCAGGAGGTAGTGGTGTGTAGTACCCGTAAGTAGCGAAGTAAGCAGTAGTGTGTGTAAGTACAGTGTAGTAGTGTCAGGAGTGTGTAAGTAGAGTCCAAGGTAAGTACGTGGTGTCGTCGTGTGTGTAAGTAAGCGTCAGTCGTGCGTCGGCAAGTAGTGTCGTAAAAGTGTGTCGTAGTGTAGTAAAAGTGTGTGTCGGTAGTCCAGTAGTGTGTAAGGTAAAGCAGCAGTGAAGTAGGCCGTAGAAGTGTGTCGTGTGTGTGTAAGTGTCACGTGTGAGTGTGGTAAGTAGTGTCACGTCAAGTCGTGTGTGGTGAGTAAAGTGTGTAAGTCCACGTACCGTACAGTAAGCAGTGTAGTGTAGTGTGTAAGTGTGTAGTGTAAGTGTCGTACGTAAAGTACCAGGGTGTGTACCGTGTGTGTGTAGTCCGTGGTAAGTAGTAGGTCGTGTGTGTGTAGTGTGTAAGTAAGTGCCGGTAGCGTGTGTGTAGTGTGGAGCGTACGTAACCCGGTGTAGTGTGTAAGTAAGTAAAAGTGTGTGTGTGTGTGGTGACGTGTGTGTGAGTGTGTAGTGTAGTAAAAAGGCCGACAGCCGTAGGTGGTGTGTGGTCGTCAGTACCACCAAACAGTGGGGTAAGTGGAAAGTCCAGTGTACGTCAGTCGTCGTCGGAGTGTACGTAGCGGTCGCCGCCAGGGTCCGGCGTAGTGTAAAAAAGTGTAAGTAGCAAGCGTGTGTGCAACAGTCGTGTGTCGTGTGCAGGTACCGTGTAACCGTAGTGTAACACGTAGTGTGTAACCAGGGGTGGTCAGCCCGGTGTGTAAAGTCCGGTGTACCCGTGTCGAAAGGGTAGGTCGCCGTGGTCGGTAGTGTAAGGTCGTGTGTGTGCCAGAACCGGCCGTAGTAAAGTAGCGTAGGTGTACGTAGTGAAAGTAAGCGTAGTGTGTAGTAGTAAAGTGTAGTAAAGTAAAAAGTAAAAGTGTACGTGTGTAGTGTGCCAGTGTGCGTCGGAGTGAGGCCGTGACGTAGTAGTGTGTAAGCGTGTGCGCCAACCGTACAGTGTGTAGGTCGAGTGAACGTGCACACGAGCGTGTGCGGTCGGTGCGTGTGGCGTGCGGAGTGTGCCCAGTGTGTAACGTGTGTCGGTACAGTCAAGTCAGTGAGTGTGTACCAGTACCGTCGAGGTCAGTGTGCCGTGAGCCAGTAAGAGTGGTAGTGTACGTACGTCGTGTACGTGTGGGTGTAGTGAGTGTGCGTGTGTAGGGGTGGTGTCCCGCAAGTGTGTGAAGGGTGTGTAGTAGCAGAAGGGTGTCACGTGTCGTACAAAGTAGGCGTGGTAGTGTAGTAACCGTGTAGTCAGTGTCGTAGTGGTCCGAGTCAGTGTCAAGTAGTGTCAGTCGTGTGTGCCAGTGTCCGAGGTCGTACAGTACGTCACCGAGTAAAAGTCGTGTCACGAGTCCCCCGAGTCGTAGTACAAGAAGTAAAAGTGGTAGTGTGTCAGTGGTGCAGTAAGAAGCACGTACCGTAGGTAAGCGTAAGAGCACGTACGTGTGTAAGTGTCACAGTGAAAAAGTGTGTACAGTCGTGTGGTCGTGAGAGTGTAAGGTGTCGTGGTACCGTGCGTAAGAGTGGTGTAGTGTAAAAGTGTGCCGTACGTGTGTGTAGTAGGGTGTGTCGCAGAAACAGGTGTAGTGACCCCGTGTGTAACCGTGTGTGTAAGGGTAAAGCGTAGGGGTCCGTGTCGTCCCGTAAAGTAGCGTAGTGTAGTAGTGTAGTGCGTAGTCCAGTGTGTAACGAAGTAAGTGTAAGGTAGTGTAGTGTGTAGGTGTAAGTACAAGGGTAGTAGTGTCCGTGTGGTAGTGTAAGTGTGTAGTGTAGGTAGTCAAGTAGTAGTGTGTCGTGTACGTGCGTGGGTCGTACGTGTACGTCCGTAGTGGTAGTGTGTGGCGTGCAGTCAGGTGTAAACGTGTGCAAAGTGTCGTAACGTGTGTCAGTGTAGGTAGTGTGTACAGTGTGTGTGTAACGTAGTCACAGGTAACACCGTCGTAAGAGCGTAGTAGCCGCAGAGTGAGTAGTGTGTGTAGACCGAGGTCGTCAGCGTGAAAGGTAGTAAGTACCGTGTGTACGGGCAGTCAGAAAGTCGTGTGTGTGCGTGTAGTCGTGTCCGTCGTGGTAAGGTACGTCGGCCGTGGTGTGCAGCGTAGTAGACAAAGTGTGTGTGTGTGTGTGTGTAGTGTAGTCACGTAACGTGTGTCGTGTGTCAGTGTGTGTGTAAAGAAAGTCCAAAGGTAGGTGTGTCAGGTAGTGGTGTGTAGTAGTCCGTAAAGAAGAACCCGCGTGTGGTACGTAAAAGTAGTGTAGTAGTGTCGTGGCGTGTGTAACGTGTAGAAAAAGTAAGTACGTGGTGTCGTCGTGTGTGTAGGGGTGTGTACACCGTGTCGTGTCACAAGTAGTGTCCAGGTAGTGTGTCGTAAAGGTAAAGTGTGTGTCGAAGTCCAGTACGTGTGTAAAAGAGCAAGAGTGAAGTAGGGTGGTGTCGTGTCGTGTGTCAGCGTAAAGTACGTGTGTAAAGTGTGAAAGTAGTGTGTGGAAAAGTCGTAGTGTGTGAACAGGTGTGTAGTAGGTACGTACCGTAGTAGTAAGGTGTGTGTAGTGTAGTGTACAGTGTGTAGTGTAACGTAAACGAGTAGTACAGCGTGCCCGTAGTGTGTGTGGTGTCGTCGTGTGTGTAAGTAGTACGAGCGTGTGTAGTCGTAAGCCACAAGTGTAGTAAACAGCGTACAAAGTGTGTAAGTGTGTCGGTGTGGGGTAAAGTGTCAGTGTGTGTAGTGTAGTGTGTAGGTCGTGTGTCAGTAGTGAAGTACAGTGGTCGCGGTAGTGTAGCGGTGTAACAAGTAGTGTACGAGTAGAAGTGTGTGTGTCCGGTACGGAGGTACGAAGGTACGAGTGTAGGAGGTACGTCCGTAAGTCGGTAACCCGTAACCAAAGGGGTCAGGGTAGTAAGTGTACAGCGGTCGGTCGTGTAGAGTAGTGTAGTAAGTACCGTAGTGACGTGCGCAAGCGTAGTAAAACGAAAGTGCGTAAGTGTGTGTAAAAAGTAGTGTGAGTACGAGTGTAAAGTACGTGTAAGTGTAGTGTCGTGCACCCGTGTGTCGGGGTGAGGCGTGTGACGTAGTAGTCGTGTAAACGCGTAGTGAAAAGTAACGGTCAACCAACAGTCGTAGGTCGAGTGAACGTGCAGTACCGTCAGTGTAGTGTAAGTAAGTGTACAGGGTACGTGTGGCGTGCGGAGTGTACCCAGTGTGTCCGTGTGTCGGTACAGTCGTAGTCGTCGTAGTGTGTGTACCGTGTACCACGAGGTCAGTGTAACGTGGTGCCACAAGAGTGGTGGTGTACCACGTCGTGTGGTGTGTGGTGTGAGAGTAGCGTGTGTAGGGCGTGTGTCCCGGTCAAGTGTGTGAGTGGGTGTGTAGTAGGTAGGCGTGTGGTCCGCCGTACCAGCGTGGCCAGTAAAGACGTGCGTGTACAGTCAAGTGTGTGTGTACCAGCGTAGTCCGTAGGTCAGAAGTGTGGTCGTGTGTCACGTGTACGTGTACCAGTAACGTCGTGTCGGAGTAGTCGTGTGTGCGACGAGTACAGAGTGTAGTCGTCGTGTGTAGCCCAGTCGTAAGTGTAGGCAAAGCGTGAGAGTGTGTGTGTCGTCCCGTAAAGTAGGTGTGTGTCAAGTGTAACGTAGTCCAGTGTGTACAGAGTAAGTAGTAAGTGTGTAGTGGTGTGTACGTCGTCGTGTGTCGTGTGTGTGTGTGTGTAAGTGCAAGTGTAGGTGTAAGTCACAGTGAAGTGTAGTGTAGTGTCCAGTGTGTGTAGTGTGTGTGTGTGTGGTGTACGTCAGAACGGTGTGTGTGTGTGAGTAAGCCGTAGTGTGGTGTGTGAAAGTGTGCGTGTGACCGACGTGCAGTGTCGTGTAGTGGTACACCGTAGGTACGTGTGTGTCCGTACGTGTCGTGGTCAGTACGTAAGTGGTAGTGTCGTAGTGTAGTCGTCAGTGTAGTGTGTGTGTAGTGGTGTGTCAACGTACAAGTAGGGTACGTCGTAGTGTAGCCGCCGCAGCAGTGTAGCGTGGTGTGAACGTGGCGTGTGTCGTGTGTGTGTCGTCACGTGTCAGTCACGTGTACACACAAAGTGTGTCGTCAGTGTGTGGCGTAAAGAAGCGTGTCAGTGTAGTGGTGGTAGTAACCGTAACGGTGGAACCCGCGTGTGTGTGTCAACAAGTAGTGTGGTAGTGTCAGGGTGTGTAGTGTGGTAGTCGTAAGGTAAGTACGTGGTGTCACGAGTCAAGTAACAGTGTGTGTCAGAAGGTACAGGTAGTGTCGTAAAAGTAGTACAACGAAAACGTGTAGAAAACCCGGTAGTGTGTGTAAAAGCGCGTCGTAGTCGTAGTAGGGTCGTAGTGTGTGTGTGTAGCGTAGGGAACGGTAAACGTGGTACGTGGAAGTAAGTACGTGTGTGTGTGTGTGTAGGTGTAGTGTGCGTGCGTGACGAAGGTAGTGCGTAGCAAGCGTCGTGTAAGTGTAAGTAGTGGTAGGGGTCAGTAGACCGTAGTCCCGTAGTGTCACGGCGCGGTAGTAAAGAGGTAAGTAAGAGTGTGTAACGTCGTAGTGTGTAACGTGTAAGCCGTCGTAAGAGTAGTACCGGTGGTGTGTCGTGTCCGTGTGTAGTGTCAGTGTCCAGTCGTGTGTAAGTGTCGTAAGTAAGTGTGTCAGTCGTAACCCGTGTCGTGTGTAGGTCAAAGTGAACGTGTGTAGTGTGTGTGTAGTGTAGCGTCAGCAACCGTGTACAGAAGGTCAAGAGTAAGTCCAGGTGTGTCGTGTAGTGTACCGTGGTGTAAAGGAAAGTGTGTGTGTCAAAAAAGTGGGTAGTGTAGTCGTGTGTCAGTGTAAGTAGTCGTCGTGAAAGTGTGTGGTAACAAGTGGTAAGTCGTGCGCAAGAAGTGAGGTGTGAACGGTGTCCGTGTAACGTGTGGTCCGCACCCGTAACGAGTGTGTCGTCAAGTACGTAGTGTGTAACAAAGAAAGTAGTCGTCGTGTGTAGTGGTGTGAGGTAAGTAGGTAAAGTCGTGTAAGTGAGTACAGAGTGTGTACCGTAAGTAGTAGTGAGAGTACGTGAACGTGTGAACCCGGAGTAGCAAAAGTGTGTGAGTGTCCGTGTCAGCAAAACCAGCGTAAGTCAAGTGTAGAGGTCGTAGTGTACAGACGGAGGTGTGTGAAGTGTAAGTGGCCGTCGTCGGTAAGAAGTGTAAGTGGTCAGGGAAGGCGTGTGTGTAAAAGTACGTGTGTCACGTGTAAACCGTAAAGTGTCAGTGTGAGGCGTGTGTAAGTGTGCGTACAAGTGTGTGTGTGTCGTAAGTCCGTGTCCAGTGTGGTAAGAGTGGTGTCACCCGTGAGTGTGTAGTGTAGGTGTCGTACAGCGTGTGTGTGTGAAGTAAGTGTCGAAAGTCGGCGTCGTGTGTGTGTGACGTAAGTAAAAGGAGTGTAGTGTCCCCAGGTAGTCGTGTGTAGTAGGTGTGTAGTGTAGTACCAGTCGAGAGTGTGTCAACGTGTGGTAAAGTGCACGTGGTAGTCGGTGTGTGTGTGTGTGTAGTAGTAGTGTACCGTACAGTCGTAAAAAAGCGTGTGTGTAGTAGTGTGTGTCAAGTAAGTAAAGTCCGTGTAAGTAGTGCAAGTCCGTAGTAGTAAAAGACCGGGTGTGTGTACGTGTGGTCAACCGTGTGAGAAGTAGTCGTAGAGGAGTGTGTGTCGTCAGTAGTAGAGTCGAGAAGCAGTCCGTGTCAGCAGTCGTAAAACCAACAAGTAAAAGAAAGTAGTGTAAGTAAGTGTGTGTGGTGTGTGTCAAGTAGGGCGACGTCAAAGGTAGGTAGTACAGTCGTGACACGTGTAAGCGTAAGTAGAACGTGTCCGTACAGTAGTGTGTAGTGTCCACGTGTACAGTGTGGTGTAACGTCAAAGAGTAAACACCGTGCGTGTGTGTGCCGAGTGTAGTCGGCGTAAAAGTCGTGGTAGTGTGTGTAGTCGTGGTAGTCGTGCGGTCCGTCAGTAGTCGTAACCACGTGGGCAGTAAAGTCCGACAGTAAGTGTAGTAGTGTAGTGTGTAGTGTGTAAAGTGTGTGTGTGTGGTGTGGTGGTGTGTGTGTGTGACGTGTGTGTGTGTGTGTACGGTGTGTCAAGTGTGTAAGGTCGAGTGTAGGTACCGTGTGGTCGTACCGTCAGTCCGTAGACGGTGGGGTCGAGTAGTAGTGCAAACACGTAGTGGTGGTGTGTAGTAGAAGTAGAAGTCACAGTACAAAGCGTCACGTGTAGCGGCGTGTGCGTAGGTAGTCACGTACGTAGGGTCCGGACCGTGTGCGTAAGTGTAAAGGGTCAGTACGTGTGTAGTAACGGTAAGTACGACAACGTGGTACCAGTAACCGTAGTGTGACACGTAAGAAGTCGAGGGGGGTCAGCCCCGTAGTCGTGTAAGGTGTGTACCCGTGTCGAAAGGGTAGGTCGCCGTGGTCGGTAGTGTAAGGTCGTGTGTAGGTGTGAAGCCGACGTGTAGCCAAGTAGTGCGTGCAAACCGTAAAGTGTCAAGTGTACGTAAGTGTAGTCGTGTAAAGTACCACAAGTGTACAGCGTACCGTAGTACAGTCCGTGTCCGTACGAAGGTAAGGAAGGGAGAAGTGTAACGTAGAGGTAGTGTGTCAAGTAAAACAGTAAAGTGTAGTGTACCCGTGCAAGTGGTGTGTCCAGTGTGGGGCGTGTGACGTAGTAGTCGTGTAAGCAAGTCAAGTGTGTAGCAGGTCAAGTAAACGTGTAGTAAAGTAAAAGTGCCGTACCGTCCAGTCGTAGGTCGAGTGAACCGTGTCGTGTCCCAGTGTGTAAGTGGTGAAGCGTGTGGAGTGCGGAGTCACCCAGTGTGTGTACGTGTGTCGGTAAAGTCAAGTCGTGTGAGTGTGTGTACGTAGTCGTCGCGAGGTCAGTGTACCGTGCGCCCGTGTAAGTGTAGTAGTGTGTCGTAGTAGTGTAAGGTGTAGGTGTAAGAGTGTGCGTAGTGTAGGGCGTGTGTCCCGGTCAAGTGTGTGAAGAGTAGTAGTGCAGAAGGTGTGTACGTGTCCACAGTGGGCGTGTAGAAGTAAGAGCGTGTAACCGTGTAGTGTGTGTGTGTACCCGGTGTCGGACCGGTGTAGTAGGTCCGTGGGTGTAGTAGGTAAGAGTCACGTAGGCGTGTCGGGGTCGTAACGTGTGTAGACACGTAGTGTCAGTGTCGTGTGTGTAGTGAGTCAGTGTGTAAGTGTACGCAAGTGTAGCGTGTGCAGTCGTAAGTGGTGTAACGTGTGGGTGACCCAAGTGTGGGAGTAGGGTAGGGTCCGTCGTCAGACGTGTGTCCCCCCGTGTAGAACCGGTGCGGTGCGACGTGTGTCACCGCACACGGCGTCGGTGCAAGTCAGTGCGTCAAGAGAAGTGTGTCAGTCCCACGGTGTGTGTGGAGAGTGTCGGTGTCCGTGTCGTCGTAGTGTAGCCAAGTGGTAGGTCGTAGTAGTGTAAAGAAGTCCAGTCGTGTGTCGCGTGTGCGCGTAAGAGGGAGGTGTAGTGTGTCACGTGTGTGGTGTACGTGTGTGTCGTGTCGTGTGGGTGTGTGTGTCAGAGTGTGTGTCGTGGGTAGTGTGTCGTAGTGTGTGAAGTCGTGTGTCGTAAACGTGTGTGAGTGTGTCCAGTGAGGTAACGTGTGGTGTGGTGACAGTAGTGTGTCGGTGGTAAAGGGTACAAGTGGTGTGTGTCAAGACGTAGTAGTGTGTGTCCACCGTGAGTGTGTCCGGTGGAAGTGAGTGGTGAGTGGTAAGTGTCCACGGTAGTGTCAGTCGGTGTAGTGCAAGGAGTGTCAGTGTACAAAGCGGACAGTCGTGTGTGTGTCGAAGTAGCGTGTGGTAGTACGTGTCGTGTGGTCGTAAAGTGTGTAGCCGTCGTAGTGAGGTGTGTCGTGTGTGTGTGTCGTGGTGTGTCAGTAAGTACGTGTCAGAGTGTGTCGTGTGTAAGTGGTAGTGGAGTGTGTGTGTGGTCCAAGTGTGTGTAAAGGGTCGTGTCGTGAGTGTAGTGTAGTGGGAGTGTGTCACCAAGAGTGTAGTGTAGTGTGTCGTCAGGTGTGTGGGAGTAGTGTCCGTCAGGTGTCCAGTGTGTGTCGGGGGGTGTGGTGTGTGAAGTCAGTAGTAGTGTGTGAGAAGTAGGTGTGTGTCCGTGTAAGTGACCCGTGTGTGGTGGTCAGGTGGTGAGTCAGTGTGTGTACCAGTCGTGTGTGTGAGTAGAGTGTCAGGTGAGTCGTCGGTGTAGTAAAGTACGTGTCGTGTGAGGTGGTGAGTAGGAGAGTGTCGTGTGTGTAGTGGTGTCGTCCGTCAGTCCGTCGTCAAGAGTGTGGGTGTAAGCGTCCGAGTAGTAAGTGTGTGTCGTGTAGTAGGCGTGTGGTGTCAGTAAGTAAGTGTAGTGTGTGTGGTGTAAGTACGTCGCGTGTGTAAGGTGTGTCGTGTGTAGTACCCGTGTGCGTAGAGTGGGTGTGTAAGTGTAGTGTAACACCGGTGGTCGTGTGGGTCGTGGTGTGCGCGTGGTGTCAGGTCGTGGGGTGTGTCAGTGTGTCAGTGTCGTGTCGTGAGTAGTGGAAGTCCGTAGAAAGGTCGAACCCAGTCGTGTGTGTACAGTGCGGTGTAGTGTAAGGGTCGTGTCGTGTCGTCGGTGTGTAAGTGTGTCAAGTCCCCGTCGTCGTGTGCAGAAAGGTCAGTGTCAAGTAGGTGTCCAGTAGTGTCGTGTGTGTGGTGCGTAGTGTGTCCGTGTACGTGTGTGTGCAGGTGTAGTAACCAGTGGTCAGTCCGCGGTAGTCGTGTAGTGTACGGTGGACGTCCAGGGCGTAAGTGTCCGTCGTGTGTGTAAGAGGGGTGTAGTGAGTCGTCGTGTAGTAGTGGTGTGTCGTCAAGTACCAGTGTGTAGAGCGTAGTGGTGTACAGTAAAGGTCGGGTGAGTAGTGTAGTGTCCGTCCGTGTGCGGAGGTGTCCGTGTCGTGTCAGGTCGTCGTAGTAGTAGGTGTGTGTGGGTCCAGTGTACGTCCAGAGTGTGTGTAGGTCAGTGTGGTGTGTAAGAACCAGTGTGTGTAGTGACAGTAGTGTGGTGGTGGTGCGTGTGTAAGTAGGAAGTGTCGGTGAGTCGAGTGTGTGTAGTCAAAGCAGTGTGTAGTAGTAGTCGTGCGTGTCAAGGTAGTCCAGGTGGTGGAGTGACGTGTGTCGTGTGGTCCAAGTAAACGTGTCGTGTAGTGGCGTGGTAAGTGGCGGTCCGTGGTGGTAGAGTCGTAAAGTGTGTCCGTGAAGTCCGGTAGTGAAGTGTGGGAGTCGGAGGTGTGTACGTGTCGTACGTGCAGGGGTCAACCCCGTAAAGTGAGTAGTAGTGGCGTGTGAACGTGCGTCGTGGTCGAGTGTAAAGGTAGGGTAGTACCGTAACGGCCGTGTAAGTGTCGTGTGTCGAAGTGTGGCGTGTGTGGGGTAGTGTCAGTACGTCGTGTCGTCAAGTGGGTGTGAGCGTCGAGTAGGTCGTGTGTGTGGGTGTGTGTGTAACGTAGTGTCCCGTCGTAGAGGTGTGTGGTAGTAGCAGTGTGTCAAGTAAGTCGTCGGTGGAGTGTGTGTGTCAGTACGTACCGTGTAGTCGGTGTCCAGCGTGTGTGTGTCCCACCGTGTGTGGTGGGTGTAGTGTACGTCGTGTCGTCACGTGCGAGTAGCGTGTCGCGTGTCGTGGTGAGCGTAAGGTAAGTGTGTCAGTGTGGTAAAGTGAGTACACGTGTCGTGTGTAAGTAGTGTGTCCGTGTGTCAAGTGGTAGCGAGTAACGTAGTCGTGTCGTCCGTGAAGAGTCGTGTGTAACGTACGTGAGTGTCAGCGTGTGTCGTGTGTCAAGTCAAGTCAGTAGTGTGTCACGTCGTGTGTGTGCGAAGGTGTGTGTGTGTAGTCGACCGTGTCGTGTGTGTCGTGGTACGTAAGAGTAGTCGTGTGTGTACCAAGTGTGCAAGCAGTAGAGTGTCGTCGTGTAGAGACAGCAGGTCCGTGTGTAAGTGTCACAGTCGTGTCCACGTGTAAACGAGTGTCAGTAAGTGTGGTGTGTGGTGTGTGGTGTGTCAGTAGAGTGTGTGTGTAGTGTAAAGTGTCGTAGTGTAGTAGTGTGAGGTGGAGAGTAGTCACAGTAGTGTGTGTAGTGTGTACGTGTGGTAGTGTGGTGTGTACGTCAGTGTCAAGCGGCACGTGTGGTGACCAAGTGCGTAAAGTGTCGTGAGCCGAGTGTCGTAGTGTCGTCAGTGTGTGTAGGTGTGAGTGTGTACAAGTCCGTACGTAACGTGAGTGGTAGTGTCGTAGTCGAAGGTCGTGTGACGTGTAAGTGGTAGGGTGTGGTCGTACGTCGTGTGTACGTGGTAGGTGTGACACGTAACAACGTCAGGAGGTGTGTAAGTGTGTGAGTGTGGTGTGTGAAGAAGGTGTGTCGTCGTCAGGTAGTGTGTAAAAGGTCGGGAGTAGTAAGGTGTGTAACCGGTCGAGTAAGTGTCGAGTACGTACGTGTGTGGTGTGTCCGTGTAACGTGCCGTAGTGAGTAACAGGTGTGTGTGAACCCGGGCGTGGGTGTGTCGTGTAGTAGTGTGTCAGAAGTAGTGTAGTAAGTGTACGAGTGACCACAAGTGGTCGTAAGGTCAGCAGTCCGTCGTCGGAGTGTAAGGTCAGTGTCAACGTCGTAGTCAGGGTCGTAGTGTACGTAACCGTGCGGTGTCGCGTGTGTGTGTAGACGGTGTCGTGTCGTACCCGTGAACCCGCGTAGTAACAAGTGTGTCGGAGTGTGTAGGTCCGTGTAGTAGTGGTGTACCGTCGTCGTGTGTGTGTGTGTGGTGTGTAACCGTGTAGTGTGTGTGGAAGGTGTGTGGTGTGTAAAACGTGAAGGTGAAGGGTGTGAGGGCGTGTACCAGTGGTGTCACACAGTAAGTGTACCGGTGTGCGTGAAGTGTCCGTGTAGAGTGTGGTAGTGCGTGTGTACGTCCGGTAGTCACGTGTGTGTGGTCCCAGTGTCCGGTACGTGTCAGCAGTAAGAAAAGGTACGGTCGGTGAGTAGTGTAACGTGTAAACGTGTGCGGTCGTAGTGGTGTCACCGTGTGTGTACGAAGCCGTCGAGTGCAGTAGTGTCACGTGTGTCGGTGTCAGTCAGTAGAAGTGTCAGTGTACCCGTAGCACGTCCGAGTCGTGTGTAGTGAGTAGGAGTGTAGTGTGGTGTACAGTGTGGTCGTCCAGTAGCGTGTCAAACCAGGGTGAGTGTACGTCGTCCGTCGCGTGTGGTAGTGGAGTAGGGGTCAAACCAAGTGGAAAGGGTGTGTGGTGGAAGTCGTCACCACAGTGTAAGTGTAGTGGTGCGCGTGTCAAGTGGTCGCACGTGTAGTGCAAAAGGGTACGCGTCGTGTACAGTGTGTAGTGTGCGTCGAGCGTGCGTGTAGTAAAACGTACGTAGTGTGTCAAGTGTAGTCAAGTGTCCCGTCACGGGTACGTGTGTCCACGTACGTGCGTGTAGTGGTAGTGTAGTAGTGTAGCCGTGTAGAGGAAGGGTGTCCCCGTGTAGTGTAGTGTCAAACAGGTGTGTGTGTGTACCAGTGTGTGTACGTGTAGTGTAGGCGTGTAGTCGTAGTGTGTCGGTGTCACACGTAAGTGTAGTAGAAGTCGTCGTGTGTGTGAGTGTGTCGTGTGTGTCCGTGAAGCGTAAGTAAGAGTAGTGTGTCACGTGTCGCGTGTCGGTGTGTAGTGTACGTGTAAGTGTGTCGTCGTAAGAGGTGTAAGTAGTGGTGTGACCAAAGTGTGTAGTAGTAGTAGTAGTAGTGGTAAGTAGTGTAGTAAAAAGTAAAGGTGTAAAAGTGTAAAGTGTGTAGTGTACAAAGTGTGTAGTAGTAGTAGTAGTAAAAGTGGTGTAGTAAAGTGTGTACACGTGTGTACAGTAGCAGTAGAGTAGTCCAGTAAGTAGTGTGTCGTGTGTAGTAGTACGTAAAGTACAGTAAAGTGTAGTGGTAGTAAAGTAGTGTGTAGTAGTGTAGTAGTCCGTGGTGTGTCAGTGTGTCGTGTAAGTAAGTGTGTGTAAGTGTACGTCGGAGTGTAGTGTAGGAAGTCGAACCCAACGTAGTGTGTCCCAACCCAAAGTGAGACGCCGTAACCGCCCGGCGTCGTAAGTCCGGTACGTCGTGTAGTAAGTGTGTGTGGTGTGCGTGGCGTACGTAGTAAAAGTAAGAAGGTAAGCACACGTAGAAGGTAAGCAGTAAAAAACAGTACGTGTGTAGTAAGTAAAGTAGAGTGTAGTGTAGTAGTGTAGTGTGTGGTGGTAGGTAGGTACGTGTCGGTGTCGTAGGTGGTGCGTGTCGTGACCCGTGTGTGGGTACGTGTCGTAAGCAGCAGAAAGTAAGCCGTACGTGCGTGTCAAACGAAGGTAGGCGTGGCGTGTACGTACGCGTACGTAGTGAAAGTAAGTAGTGTGTAGTGTCCGTAGTGGAGGTACGTGTCGGTAGTGAAGGTACGCGTAGTACGTGTCGGTGGTGTGTACGTGTCGTAGCGAAGCGGTACGTGTCCGTAGTGAAGGTAAGCAGGTACGTGCGTAAGTGCGTAAGTGCGTAAGTGCGTAAGTGCGTGTACGTACGTGTAGTGTGTCGTGCGTACGAAGGTACGTACGAAGGTAGGTACGTGTCGGTAGCAGAAGCGGTAGGTAAGCCAGCAGGTGAAACGCGTACGAACGTAAGCAAGCCGTAGTCCCGCGTAGTCCGTGTGTAAGAGTACGTACGTCAGAGAAGTAGTCCGAGTGTCGAACGGAGTGGAACCGTGTGTAGTAGAGTGTCAAGTAAAACGTCAAACGTGTACCGTCCGTGTAGACCACGTCGGACAAGTGTCGTCGTGTGTAAGTGTCGTGTCCAAGACGTCGAACGTGTGAAGTAGTCAGTGTCGTGTAGTCAAAAAGTGCGGTGTGTGTACCCGTGTAAACGTAAAGAAGTGTAGTAAAAGTAAGGTAAGTGTACAACACGTCAACCGTACGTCGTGAAAAACCAGCGTGTCGTAGTAAGTGTAGTGTGAGCGTAAGTGTGTGTGTGTGTGTAGTGTAGTAGTAGGTAGGTGCGTGTACGTGTCGTGTAGTGTGTCAGTAGGTAGCCAGCAACACAAGCAAAGTAAGCAAGCAAACCGTGTACGTGTCGTAGTCCGTGGCGTGTACGTGTCGTGGTAGTCCGTGCGTACGCGTGCGTACGCGTGCGTACGTAAGTACGCACGTACGCGTGCGTACGTAAGTACGTGGTACGAAGGTACGTGCGTGTACGTCAGTACGGAGGTAAGCAGGTACGTACGTAGTGTAAAGTAAGAAAGTAAGCACGCGTACGTGTCGGTAGAAAGTAAGTAAGGTAAACACGTACCAGTGTCGCGCAGTACGAAGGTAGTGCAGTAGAAGTAAGCAGTAAGTGTACGTAGTACGTAGTGTAGTAGTAAGTGAGAGAGTAAGGTGAGTGTCGAACACGTGTAACCGTACGTGGTGGTGGTAAAACAGGTCGTGTGTCGTACCAGTGTGAAAGTAAGTCGTCCCGTGTGTAGTGTAGTGTGTGTGTGTGTGTGGTGTGTGTGGTAGGCGGTACGTGTCGGTAGGTCGTACGTACGAAGGTAAGCAGTGTGTGTGTGGTGTAGAGTAGTGGTAGCGTGTGTAGCGTGGTAGGTACGTGTCGGTAGGTACGTGTCGGTAGCCGTACCACCAAAGTAAGTAAGTGTAGTAGTAAGAGTGTGTAGTGTGTCGTGTCAGTGGTGTGTGTGGGTGTGTGTAGTAGTGTAGTGTACGTAGTGTGCACCGTACCACGTAAACACGTACGTAAACACGTGGAGTGTGTGTAAGTGTAGTGTGTAAGTGTGTAGTGTAGTGGTGTAGTGTAAGTCGTGTGTCGTGTCCGTGTGTAGTGTCAGTGTGCGCAAGCGACAGAGTGTGTAAGTGTAAGTGTGTGTAAGTGTGTAGAGTAGTACCGTGTCGTGTCAGGTGTAAAGTGGTGCGTGTGTGGTCGTGTGTAAGTGTAGGTAGCGTGTGCGTACACAGTGCCAGCGAAGCAGCGGTAGCACAAAAAGTCGAGGAAAGTGTGTAAGTAAGTGTGTACGTACGTCGTGGTAAAGGGGTAAGTGTAGGTAAAAAAGTGGAAGTGTACAGTGTGTGTCCAAGTAGTGTAGTGTGTGGTAAAGTCCGTCGTAGTGTCGTGTAGTGTCGTAACGTGTGGTCGTGTGTAGACGTGTAGTCAGAGTAGTGTAAGTACACCAGTAACCGTAAGGTAGTGTCGTAGTAAGTGTAAGTGTGAAAGTAACGACAAAGTCGTGTGAGGTGGTGTGGTGGTAAGACGTAAAGTAACGCGTGGTAGCGTCAAGTAACCGCGTGTGTGGTGTGTCGTAGTGTCAAGTCGTAAGTAGTGTAAGTAAAGAAACACCCGTGTCGTGCAGTCCGGTAAACGTCGTGCGTAACCAGTGTCGTGGAGGTAAGTAGTGTGTGTCGTGTCGGTCAAAGTCGTGGAACGTACGAGCACAGTCGTAGTGTGTAGTGTAGAGGGGTGTAGGTAGTAAGAAGTCGTACGTGGTGTGGTGTGTGTCGTGTAGTGTCAGTGTACCGCGTCGTAAGTACGTGTACAAGTGTCGTGTGCAAGTCCGTGTCGTGTCGTGGTGTAAAGTGGTGTGTGTGTGTGTCAGACAGTGTAAACGTGAGTAAGTGTCAGTGTGTAAAAAGGTAAAAAAGTGTGTACGTCGTGTGTGTGTGTGTGGTGTAAGTAAAGAGGTACGTGTGTCAAAAGTGGGGGTAGTAAGTGTACAGTGTGTAAGTAGAGTCGTGTGTGTAGTAGAAGTGTGTACAGCAAAGAGTGTGCAGTGACCGTGTGTGGTGTCGTCCAAACGTAGTAAACAGTGTACCAACACCAAAAACGTCCGTGGAGTGTCGTAGTAGTGTAAAGTCGTAGTAGTCGTCGTACGTAGTGGTAAGTGTCGTAGTAGCAAAGTGGTAGGAACGTAGTAAGGTCAACCGTAGTGTGTGTACGTAGTGTGTGTAGAGTGTGTACAAAGTAGACACGTGAAAAAGAGTCCGTGTCACCAGTCGTGGTGGTGCGTACCCCGTGTGTGGGGTGTGCGTGTCGCGTAGCAGGTAGCGCGTGTACGTAGTGTGTCAGTGCGAAGCAGGTAAGCGCGTACGTGCGGTAAGCGCGTACAGCGGTAAGCACCCGGTAACGTCAAGTGTAGGAGGAGTGGTAAGTGTGTGTGTAGTCACCGTGCGTAGTGTAGTCGGTACCAGTAAGAGTCGTAACAGTGTAGCAGGGTAAGTGTGTAGTAAGGTGTGTCGTGTGTGTGTAGTGTAAACCGAGTGTACGTACGTAACGTCCGTCCCGTCCGTAGTACCGGTGTAACAGAACGTAGCGGAACCAGCGGAAGTCGGGTGTCCGTGTGTGCGTAAGTAGGTGTAGTAACGTAGTACGTGTCCGACCAGTCGCGTAAGTAAAAGAAGTAAAACGTAGCCAGTGTAGTAAGGTCAGTACAGTGTGGTAGGTGTGTGGTAGTACAGTCACAGTGTCCGTAGTACGTGTGGTCAGTGGTGGTCCCAGTGTGTCGGCGTAAAGTGTGTCCGGTCGTCAGTAAGTGCGTCCGTGGTGTACAGTAAGTAAAGTAGTGTAGTCGCGTAGTGTGTAAGCCGGCGTGTCGCGTACCAGTAAGTGTGTGAAGTCGTAGTAGTGTAGAGCGTACCAGTGTAAACAGTAGTGTAAGTAGTGTAGTAAGGCAAGTACCGTGTAGAGAAAGAAGTAAGTGTAAAGTAAGTAAGTAGTAAGTAGTGTAAGTAGCGTAAAAGCAGTACGTAGTGTGTCGTAGGTAGTGTACGTGTGTCGTAAGTGTCACGTGTAGTGTCGTGTAGTAGTAAGTGTAACAGTGTAAGTAGTAAGTAAGAAGTAAAAGTGTGACCAAGTGTCGTAAGTGTAACGTAAGAGTAGTAGCGTGTGGTGTAGTAGTCGTGTAAGAGGTAGTGTAAGTAGTACGTCCAGGAGGTGTGTCAGTCCGGTGGTAGTAAAGAGTAAGTACGTAAGTAGTGGTGGTAAAGTAGTAGGTAGTGTGGTCCCGTCCGTCCCGTACGAGTAGTGAAGTCGGTGTAGTAGAAGTGTCGACGTGGTACAGTGTGTGGACAGGGTAGTGTCCAACCGTAACCCCGGGTGAACCAGGTCGTGGTAGCGACAGTGTGTACAACGTGCCGACGGGTCGTGTCAACGTAGGACGGTCGGTGTAACCGGTGTGTGTCACCGTAAGTGTGTGTGTCGTAGTGAGGTAGTGGAAAGTAGGTACGGGTGTGGTAACCGTGTCGTGTGTCGTGTGTCCGTCGTAAGTGTGTAAGTGTAGTGTGTCAAGTGTGTGTAGGCGGTACGTGTCGGTACGTGTCGGTACGTGTCGGTACGTGTCGGTACGTGTCGGTAGCGAGCGGTACGTGTAGTGCGTGCAAAGCAGCAAGCCGTACAGCAGCGTACGTACGTAAGTGTCGTAAGTGCGTAGCGTCGTAGCGTGCAAAGTAAGTAACACGTAAGTGTAGTGTAAAGTACAGCCACGTAGTGTGTGTGTAGTGTGTGTAGTAAGTGTAGTGTGTACGTACAACAGTAGTGTCACCGTGGTAGTCGTGCGGTCAGCGTACGTAAAGTGGTGTGTCGTGTAGTAGGTGTCGTAAAAGTCGTACACCGTACGTAGTGTGTCGTGCGGCGTGTCAGTGTGTAAAGGTAGAAGCGTAAAAAGTAAGTGTCGGTCAGGTGTGTGTGTGTAACAAGTCGTCAAAACACAAGTGTAGGTGTCAACGCCGTGGTGTAAGTAGAGTGTGTGTCCGTGAGTAGTGTAGTAGTCGTAAGTGTGAAGACCAGTGTCGTGTGTAAAGTGGTAGTAAGTAGGTAGGGTGTGTAGCAGTAGTAGTGTAGTGTGTCAGCGTAGGTGTCGTGTGACGTGTACGTAAACCGTGTGGTAAGTGTGTGTGTCGTAGTAGTCGTGAAGTGTAGGTAGAGTAAGTCGTGGTAGGTGTAGTGTCAGTAGAAAAAGAGTAAGTGTGTGTAGAAGTGTAAGTGTCGTGTGTGTAGTAGTGTAGTCAGTGTCGTAGTAAACGTCCGGTCAGTAGTAGTAGCGTGTGTACAGTAGTGTACGTGTGTAAAAGTCGTGTGTAGTAAGTCGTAAACCGTGTGTGTGTAGGTGAGTAAAGTGGTCAGTGTGTAGTCGTAAAGTAGTGGGTAGTGTAAAGTAAGTGTAAGTGTAAACAGTGTAGGTAGTGTGTGTGTGTACGTCGTAAGAACACGTCAAGGGGTGTGTACGTGGTGTAGTGTGTCGTAGCGTGTGTAGTGTGAGTAGTGTAGTGTGCAAGTAGTGGTGACGTGTAGTGTGTAAGTGTGTAAAGTAGTAGAAGTAGTGTGTAGTCAAACCCGTAAGTGTGTAGTCGTAGTGTAAAGTAAGTGTGTGTAGTCGTGTGTGTCCAGTCAGAGGTAGTGGTGTGGTAGTGGTAGCGTGTGTGAGGTAAGTCGAAAAGAGTAGGGTGTCCAGTGTGTGTACGTGTCGTAGTCGTAAAGTAAAAAGAACCCGTCGTCCGTGTCGTAGTGTAACCCGTAAGTAAGTCAAGTAAGTCGTGGTAAGTAACAAGTAGTGTAGTGCGTCGTACAGGGTAAACGTCCAGCAGCGTGTCGAGAACGTAGTGTCAGTCCCAGTGTGTGTAAGTAGTGTGTAAGTAGTAAGTAGTGTAAAGAGTGTGTCGTGTCAGTCGTGTGTAACGTGGTGTGTGTAAGTGTCGTGTCGTGTGAGTAAAGTCGTGTGAAAGCGTGTGTGTGTAAAAGTCGTAAGGTAGGTCGTAAAGTAGTGTGGTGTGGTAGTGTGTAAAGTGTAGTAGTGTGTAGTCAAAGTAGTGTGTCGTAGTGTAACGTGTGGTAAAGTAGTCGTGTGTAGGAGTGGTGGTAACGTGGTAAAGTCGTACAGCGTGGTGTAGTCGGTAAAGTGTGCAAGTGGTCAGTGTACCGTAGTAGTGTGTAAGTGTGTGTGTGTGTGTAGTGAAAAGTGTAAAGCAGTGTCGTGTGGTCGGTCAACAGTGGTAACGTCAAGTGTGTGTAAAGTCGTAAAGTGAGACACGTAGAGTAGTAGTGTACCAAGGTGTGTAGTGTGTGTGTGTAAAAGTAAGTGTAGTAGTGTAAAAGTGTACCCGTCGTGCAGTCCGAAAAGTCCGTGAAAAGTCACCGTGTAAAAAAGTGTAGTCAGTCGGAGTACGTAGAGGTGTGAAGTAAGTGTGTGTGTGTAGTGTGCGTGCGTAACCCGTGTAACCCCGTGAGTAAACAAGACGTGTGTGGTAAGTAAGCGGACGTAGTAAGTGTAGAGTACGTAGTAGTGTAGGGTGGTAGAACAAAGTAAGTAAAAGTAAAGAAACAAAGTGTGTAAGTAGTGGTAGCAAGTCGTAGAGTAGTGAGTAAAAAGTAAGTGTGGTAGCGTCCGTCGGTGTCGTGTCGCGTCAAAAAGTGTGGTGTGTGTAAGTGTAAACGGTACCGTCAGTAGAGGTAAGAGTGTGTGTAACGTCACGCGGCGGTGAGTGTAAACAAAAAGTAAGAGTCGTGTGCGCCGTCAAGTAGTACACACACGTCACCGCACCAAGTAGTAAACAAGTGTAAAGTAAGAGTAACCCGTAGTAAAAGGTGTAAACCAAAGTAAGTGTAAAGTAAGAAGAGTAGTACCGTGCAAAGTAAACCGTAGTGTAAAAAGTAAGTACGTGACACGTAGTAGGAGTGTGTGTACGTAACAAGTGTACAAAGTAGTGGCACAGTAAAACAGAAAAGTAAAGAAAGTGTACACGTGTAAAAGTGGTCGTAGTAGTGTAGTAACCAGTGTGGTAGTAAAAGTGTCGAAGTACGTAAAGTAAAGTGTAGTGTCAGTAGTGTGTGTGTGTGTGTGTAAGTAAGTCGTCCGTGTAAGTAAAGGTGTAGGTGTGTGTGTAAGTAGTCGTAGTAAGTAACGTAGTAGTAGTAGTACGTAGTAGTGTAGGTAGTAAGTGTACCAAGTAGTAAGTCACAGTGTAAGTACGTAAAGTAGTGTAAGTGTCGGAAAAGAGAGGAAGTCGAACCGTCCAGGGTGGTAAAACACAAAGTGTGTAGCAAAGTAGTCGTGTACCGTGTACCAAGTGGAAACGTGTGTCCGTGTCCGTGTCGGTGCGTGGTACGTGTCGTAAGTACGTAGTGAAAGTAAGAAGGTAGGCAGGCGTGTACGTGTCGTACGTGCGTGGCGTGTCGTAGTGAAAGTAAGCCAGCCAGCAGAGTGCGTACGAACGTAGACCGGAGTGTCGAACCGGCAGTCGTAGTGTCCCGGTGACAAGGGAAGTCCGTGTGTACCAAGTGTAAGGTGTACGTAGAGTCGTGTGTAGTACAAAGTAAGAGCGTAGCGTGTGTAACGTCACGTGTACCCGTGTAAGGAGTAAGTGCGTGTAAGTGTGCGTGTGTGTAAGTCCGTAAAGGTGTGTAGCGTGCAGCGTGGGTGCAGGTGTGGTAGCAGCAGCGTGGCGTGTCGTGTACGTGTCGGTAGTGAAAGTAAGCAAACCAGTCAACGTAGTACAAGTCCGTAGGGTAAAAGTGTAACGTAGTGTGGTAGTAGTACGAGTGTAGGTCGGACGTCGAACCGACAGTACGCGTGGTGTGTGGAAGACAGGTAAGTCCGTACCAGTGTAAAGTGAGTAAGTCGGTGTGTGTGTAGTGTGTCGTGCGTGCGTGACGTGCGTGGCGTGTAGCAGCCAGCGGTACGAAGACGTGTCGGTACGCGTACAGTAGTAAGTAACAAACGTGTGTGTGTGTAGTGTCAGTACAGTAAAGTAGTGCGTGTGCGTAAAGTAGCAAGCGTACGTACAAAAAGTAGTGTGTGTAGTGTAAGTGTAAAAGTGTAAAAGTGTAACAGTAGTAAACCGTGCGTGTAGTAGGTACGTAGTAGTACGTAAGTCGTCCGTCAGTCGTGCAGTCAAAAAAAGTCAGGCAGTAGTCACGTCGCGTGTGTGTGTGTCAAGGTACAGTAAGTCGTAGTAGGAGAGTCCGTCCAGTCACCGTGTGTAGAAGAGTCCGTGTCAGTCACCGTGTGTAGAAGAGTCCGTCCAGTCACCGTGTGTAGAAGAGTCCGTCCAGTCACCGTGTGTAGAAGAGTGTCGTCCACCGCCGTGTGTAGTGAGTGAGTGTGTGTGTACCGTGAAGTCAGTCGTGTGTAGGGTGGAGTGTGTGTACCGTGGTACGTGTGAAGTCAGTCCGTGTAGAGTGAGGTGTAGTGTACGTGTGGTACGTGTGAAGTCGTGTCCGTCAGAGTAAGTAGTGTAGTCGTGGTACGTGTGGACCAGTCCGTGTAACGTGGTGTGGTAGCGTGGTACCAGGAGTGAAGTAGTCAGTCAGAGTAAGTGTGTAGGACGGTGTGTGTGGTACGTGTGGTACGTGGAAGTGTGTCAGTGTGTGTCCGCGTGAGTGTCAGAGTGTCCGACGCAGCACGGTCGTGTGTGTCGTGTAAGTCAGTGAAGTAGTCCAGTCAGTCAGGGTACGTGTCGTAGAGTGGTAAACGTGTGGGTTGTTGTGTGTGTCCGTGTGTCGCGTGTCCAGTGTGCGTGCGTGTGTCGTCGTGTGTCGTGTGTGTGTGTGTCAGTGTCACGTCGTGTCAGTGTGTGTGGTGTCAGTAGTGAGAGTGTGTGTCAGCGTGTCCAAAGCGTGTCAGTCCAGAGTGTAGACAAAAAGTGTCGTGGTACGTAGTCCGTGTAGCGTGTAGTGTGTAAAGCGTGTGTAGGGTCGTGTAAAGTGTGTGCAACGTCCGTGAAGGTGTGGTGTCAGTGTAGTCGTCGTAGGCAAAACGTCCAGCGTGTGGTGTGCGTGTGTCCAGTGTGCGTGTCAGTGTAAAAGGTAAGTCGTCGTGCGTCAGTAGTAAAGTCGGTCCACGTGTGTGTGTCGTCAAAGTGTCGGTCAAGTAGGTGTGTGTGTGTGTGTAGTGTGTGGAGTCGTGTCAGTCGTGTCGTGTCGTGACGTCAGAAGAGTGAGTGAGGTAGTGTCGTGTCAGTCGCGTAGTGTGTGAAGTCACGTAGTGTGTCCGTCAGTCAGTCGTGAGTGTGTAGTGTAGTAAAGTAAAAGTAAGGAGGTAGCGTGTGTAGCACGTGTGTGGTGGTGTGCGTAAAGTGTGTAAGTGAAAGTGTAGGTAGTCAAGAGTACGTAAGTGTGTCAGTGTAAGTGGTAGTGTCCGAAAGGGTCGTAGCAAGCGTACAAAGGGGTAGGGAGTAGCGAAGGTAGTGCGTGTCGGACGGCACGTACAAGTGTAAGAACCGTCAAGTAAGTAAAGTAGAAAGTAGTAGTAAAAAAGGTCAGTACAACGGTCGTACAAAAGTGGTCAAGTAAAGGAGTACCAGCGTGTCAAAGTCCGTAAAGTGAGTGGGTGTGGTCAGGTGTAGCGTGAGTAGTCCAGTAGTAGTACGGTCACAAAGCCACGTGAAAAAAAGTGTGGTGTCCAAGTGTAGTAACGGTGGTACAAGTGAGTAGTGTAACAAGTAAGTGTCGTCAGTGTAGTGTGAGTGTAGACGTAGTGGTCAGTCAGTAGTGTAGGTGCGTGGTGTAAAAAAAAAGTAAAAGTAAACAAGTGTAAGTAGTGAAAAGCGTGTGTACGGTCAAGTGTGTACGTGTGTAGTGCGTAAGCAGCGAGCCGTCGGTCAAAAGCGTCGTACGTCGTGTAGTGTAAAGGTAACACAAGTGGTGTAAGTGTGACGTAGGTCGGTGTGGACCGTGTGTAGTAGTAGTGGTCAGTAAACAAGTAGTAGTACGTGTGGCAGCAAAGTGTAGTCAGTGTACGTGTACAGAAAAAAGTGACGTGTGTCGTGTGCGTAGTGTAACGTGTGTGTAAAAAAAAGTGTGTGTGTAGTGTAGTAGTAAGTAGTGTACGTAGTAGTGTAAGTGTGTAAACAAAAGGTAGTACCCGTGTGTAGTAAGAAGTGTACCGTGAACGTGTAAACAGTGTGTGTGTAAGTAGGTGTGTGTCGTAGAGAGTAGTGTAAGTAGCGTGTGTCGCACAGTGTCACGTCAGTACGTACGTAGTAAAGTGGTGTCCGTAGTGTGGTGTAGTGTAGTAGTCGTAGTAACAACAAGTACGTAGCAGAGTGTCACGTGTACGTAAGTGTGTAGTCCGGTAGTGTGTCGTAAGTAGTACCGGTACCCCCGTGGTGAGTCGTGTAGTCGTCAGTAAGGGCGTAGTCAGAGTAAAGTAAAGGTGCGGAGTAAGTAGAGTGTGGTCGTAGTGTGTCAACAAGTGTGAAAGTACGGTGTCGTGTGTAGTGTACCCAAGTAAAGTGTAGTCAGTGGTGTGGTGTAAGTCGTAGTAGTGTGTAGTGTAAGTGGTGGTAAGTGTGTGTAGTGTGCAGTCAAAGTAGTGGTAGTGTGTACCGTGTCGAGGTGGTAGGTGGTGAGTAACCGTGTGGTAAGTACAGTAGTCGTACCAAAGTGTGTAACCAGTAAGTGAAAAAGTCGTGTGTAGCGTGTGTGTAAAAGTGTGTGTAAGTAAGTACGTCCGTGTCGTGTGTAGTAAGTGTAGAAGTCCGTCAGTAAAGTAAGGGGGTAGTGTAAAAGTAGTGTGTAGTAAGGTGTCAGTGGTAGTGTGTGTAAGTGTGTCGTAAGTACGTAGTGTGGTAGGAGTGTACGTAGTCGACAGTGTAGTGGTGTCGTCGTAGGGTGGTAGGTGTAAGTAAAACAGTGTACCGTGGTGTGTAAGTAAAGTCGTGTGTGTGTGTGTGTGGTGTAGTACAACGTCGTAAGTGTCGTGTGTAAGTAGTGAGTGTGTCCAACGTGTAAACCGTAGGGTACAGTAGTGTAGTGTAGGTGTGAAAAGGGTAGCGTGTCAGCAGTCAAGTAAAGTCCGGCGTAAGTCAAGTAGTGTGTAGGTGTAGTAGTGTAAGTGTCGTAGTCACGTAAGTAGAACCAGGGTAGTGTCAGTGTGTAGTGTGTGTGTCAGTACCGTGGTCAGTGTGTCGTGTGTGTGTAGTAACCGTAGTAAGTAGCCAAGTGTGTACCGTGTCAGCGTGAGTAAAGTGAGTAGTGTGTAGTGTGTGTCAGGTGTAGGTAAGACGTGCCGTGTGTGTCAAAGTAAGTGTGTAAAAGTGAGTGGGTAGTGTGTGTGAACGTAGTGTAAGAGTGTCACAGTAAGTGTAAAGTAGTAGGGTAGTGTAGTAACAGTAGTAACAAGTGAAGTGTGTAGTGGTCAGTGTGTACAAAAGTAACGTGTACGTGTGTAGTCGTGTGTAGACGTGTAGAAAGTAGTGACCACAGTGTGTAAAGGTAGTGTCGTGTAAGTAGTACGTCGTAAAACCGTCGAGTGTGTCAGTCCGTGTAGTGGTAAAGTGTAAGTGTGTGAAAGTGGTAAAGTGTGAGCAGTAGTGTGTAGTAAGTGTGGGTAGTCGTGTGTAAAAGTCGTGGTAAGGTCGTAAGTGGTGGAAAGTGTACCGTGTCGTCCAGTCAGGTAAACCCGTACAAAGTCACGTCGTAGTAAAGTCGTGTCGTAGTCGTAAAGAAGTAAGAAGTGTAGCGTGTCGTGTGGGTAGAAGGTGTGGTGTGGGAGTAGAAAGTAGTGTGTAAGTGTCGTCAGCCGTGTGTCCCGCAGCGTAAGCGTACCCAGGAGTGTGGGACGTCGGCCCCCGTGTCGTGTGTGTAGGGCAGGTGGTAGCGTGCGTGCGTGCGTGTGTGGCGACCGTAGTGTAAAGGTCGTCCCGTCCGCGAAGCGGCGTAGTCGTGTAGGTAAGTAGTGGTCGTCCGACGTGTGTGCGGGACGTGACGGTAGTGTAACAAGTGTAAAAGGCAAGTGTGCGTGTGTAAGCGAAGCACGAAACAGTAGGTAAGTAGTGTAGTAGTAAGTAAAGTGTGTAGTAGGACGTACAAGTGTAAGTCCAGTGACACGTAAGTAGTGAGTAACAGTAGGTAAGGTGTAAGTAGTAGTGTAGTGGTGTAGTGTGTCAGGTAGTGTGTCACAAGTACGTGGTGTCAGACGTAGTAGTCGTGTCGTGTAACGTAGTAGTAACAGTACAGGTCAAGGTAAAGCACAAAAGAGTAAGTGTGTGTAGTGTAGGTCGGTGTGAACCGTGTGTAACACGTAAAGTAGTGTGTGTGTCGCAAGTAAGTGTGTAGGTAAAAGTAGTGTGGCGTGCAGTAGTGTGTCGTGTGAGTGTACGTGTAGTGTAGGTAAAAGTCAAGAGTCGTGTCAGTGCAAGTGTAACGTGTGTAGTGTGTGGTGTGTAAGTGTAAGTAAAAGTAGCGTGTAGTAGTGTAGTAAAGTGTGTAAACAGGACCGTACACGTAAGTGTGTGTAGTGTGTGTGTGTGTGTGTAAGTGTAGCCGTGTGCGTCCGTAACCAGAGGGGTGCGTGTCGCGTCGTGCGAAGCAGGAACACCGTGGTAAAGGGGTGCGGTGTACGAAGGTAGGCGGTACCCGTGTGTGGCGTCAGGGGCAGTGAGAGTAAAGTAACGTAAGTGTAGTAGTGGTGTCGTACCAGTAGTGTCAGTACCAGAGTGTGTGTAAAGAGTCGTGTAGTCGTCGTGTGTAAACCGTGTCAAGAGGTGTAGTAGTGGGAGTGTGTAGTGTCGTGTAAGTAAGCGTCAGCGTAGTCGGTACGTAAAGGTCGTGTGTACAAGTCCAGTAGACGTGTGTACGTCCAGTGGTAAAGGAAAAGTGTGTGTGTGGAAAAAAGGGAGTGTAGTGTGTGTAGTCAGTACACGGTCAGTGTAAAGTGTGTAGTAGTACAACAAAGGGTAGCACGTAGAAGGGTCGTGTGTGTGACACGTGTCGTCGAGTCGTGTACCACACCCGTAGAGTAGGTCAAGTGTAAGTGTGTAGCGTAAGTAAAGCCGTCAGTCGTCGCGGTGGTGTGAGAGTAGTAGAGAAGTGAGTAGTAAGTAACCGTGAGTACCCACAGTAAAGTAAGCAGTGTAGTGTGTGTGTCGTGTACCGTGTAACAGTAAAAACAACCCGTCGTCCAGTCGTACAAAACCGTGCCAGTGTCAAGTGTAGGAGTCAGGGTAGTCCCGTGTGAAAACAGACGTAAGTGGACGGTGGGTACGGTAAGTACAGGTGTGGAAAGTGTGAGGTGTGTGTAAGTGGTGTGTCGGAGTAAACCGGGTAGTGTCAGTGTGAAGCGTGTGTAAGACGTGTAGTAAGTCGTCCCGTAAGTACCCGTCAAGTAGAGTGTGTAGCGTGTGTGTAAAGCGTAAAAGCGTCGTACACCACGCGTGTAAAGTAAAGGGTAAGTCCGCGTGTGTGTGTGTGTGTGAGAAAGTGTAAAGGAAAGTGTGTGGTCAAAAGTGAGGTAGTAAGTGACAGTGTAAGTGTAGTAGTCGGGTAAGACGTGAACACGTAGTAGTACGTAGTAAGTAGTGTGTCGTGGTCGTGTGTACGGTGTCACGTAACAAGTACCGTACACCAAAAAAGGAGGTGGTAGTGTGTCGTCGTAAGTGTAAGTGTGGTGGTAGTCGTGTGTGCGTAGTGCAACGTCAAGTACGTAAAGTGCGTGGGTAGTGTACACGTGTCAGCCAGAGTAGTCGAGGGTACGTGTGTGTGTGTGTAGCGTAAGTGTGTAAAACGTAAAACGTGTCCGTGTCGTGCGGTCAGCAAACCCGTGGTAACCCAAGTAAGGGGAAAGCGTGTCGAGTGTGGTAGTCGTGTAGGTACGTAGTAGGTAGAAGTCGTAGTGTAGTGGTAGTAAGTGGTGTAAACGTGTAAGTAGTAGGTGTAGTGTGTAAAGTAACGGGTAGGGTAGAACCGTACGTGAACCGCGTAAGTAGTAGTGTAAAAAAAAAGGGGTGTAGAAACAAAGCCAGTGGAACCCCGGTGTCCGAAGGTAAAAACAAGGTCCCAAAGGCACCGGTCACGTGTAGTAGGTAAAAGAAGAGTACACGTAGTACGTCGTAGTGTCCGTGTGAAAGCCGTGGTAAAGAGTGTAGTAGCGTAAGTAAGTAGTGTGGTAGCAACGTGAACCAGTAGTAAGGCGTCCGTGTCGTCGTGTGTGTACCGTGTGAAGTGTAGTGCGTAGTGGGTGGTGCAGTAGTGGTCACAGGTAGCGTCCGCGTAGAGTAAGTAAAAGTGTACAGGTGGTGTCAACAGTGTGGCAGCGTCGAAGTGGAGTGTGTAGTGGGGTGTCGTAGTACCGTAGTGTGGGTGGGTCAGTGTGAGACCCCAACGTCAAGTGGGTGTGGTGGTGTAAAGCACGTCACGTGTGTAGTGTGTGGTAAACGTGTACGTGTAAGTAGTAAGGTAGTAGCGTACAAAGTAGTAGAGTGTGTAAGTGTGTGTAGTAGTAGTCGTAAAGTGTGTGTAGTACGTAGTGTGTCGTCGTGTGTGTGTCAGTGTCGTACCGTGTGTGTAGTAAGTGTGTCAACGTCAGTCGTAACCCGTGTGTCGTAGGTGTAAAGTGGGTCGTGTGTGTGTGTCCGTAGTGTAAGTAAAGCCGCCAACGTGTAAAAGTCCGTCAAAGGTCGTAGGGAGTGTGTAACGTCCAGTGGTAGCGTGTAAAGTGTGTGTGTCAAAGTAGTAGGGTAGTAAGTGTGTACCCGTGAAGTAGTCGTGAAAAGTGTGTGTGTCAACGTACAAACGTCCCCACAAGTCGTGGGTGTGTAGAAAGTAGTACCGTACCACAGTGTGTGTAAAGTGTGGTAGTGTAAACGTACCGTAAAAGAGCGTGTGTAGTCGTCGTAGTGTGTGAGGTGTAAAAGTAAACCGTGTAAGTCAAACAGGTGTGTCCCCGTAAGTGTGTGTGAAGTGTAGGGTGAGTGTGTGTGTGTAAGTGCGTAGTAAAAAAACACCCGTGTCAGCGGTCAGGTAAAACCACGTGTAACCAGGTGAAAGGTCGTGTGCAGTAGTGTGTCGTAGTGTGTGCAAAGTGTCGTGGGCGTGTAAAACGGGCGTCGTAAGGTCAGGGAAAGCGTAAACGTGTAAAGTGTGGTCAGAGTAGTGTGTGTACCGTCGTAGTGTGTAAGTACGGCGTGTGTAAGTAGACACGTAGTGTCGTAGTGTGTAGTACCGTGTCGTAAAGAAAGAGTGGTGTGTACCGTGTCGTGTGTCAGTGTAAAGCGTAGTAACGTGTCGTGTGTAAAAAGGTAAAGTAGGTGTAGTAAGTGGTGTGTAGTAGGGTGTAAGTAGCGGGTAAGTAGTGTAAAAGTGAGTCAAGTAAGTAAGAGTAGTAAAGTCCGTCGTAAACCAGAGACGTCGTAGTAGTGTGAAAAGAGTGTGTCGTGCCCCCAAGTGTGTAGGTGTAGTAGTGTACCGTACGTCCAAAGAACAAGTGTGTAAGTGTGTGGTGTCGTAACAGAGCGAGAGTCGTGTGTGTCAGTGAAGACCGTAGTGTGTGAAAGTGGTAGCGTGTGTACCCGTAAAGCCGTGGTGTGTGTACACCGTAGGGGTCGTGAACGTAAGTGTCCGTACGTAGTAAAACACCCGTGTCGTCCAGTCAGGTAAAGTCCGTGGTAAGTAGTAAGTGTAGGAGTGTAAGTCGTGTGAAGGTAGAAAAAAAAGAGTGTGTGTGAGTGTAAGTAGTGTCGGTAGTAGTAGAAGTAGTGTGTGTGTGTGTAGCAAAAGCAAAGCCACACCCCGTAAGTACGTAGTGTACGGGGAGGTAGAGTAGTAACAGGTAGTGTAAAGTGTGTGTGTGTAGTGTGAGTAGTAGTAAAACCAAGGTGTGTCCCGTGGCGTCGTCAGAGCACACCGTGTACAAGTAGTGTGTAGAAAAGTAGTGAAGAACCGGTCGTGCGTCGGTGTCGTCGTGTGTGTACAGAGTAGTAGGACGTAGTCGTGAGTGTGTAGAGTCCGCGAGTGTACCCAGTGTCCAGTCCGTGTCAGTAGGAGTGAAGTCGTCGTAAGTGAGTGTGTACGTAGTACCCGTCGTAGTCAGTGTAAGTGAGGCCACGTAGTAAAGTAGTGTGTCGTAAAGTAGTGTGTAGGTGTAGTGTAGAGCGTGTGTAGGGCGTGTACCCGGAGGTGTGTGGGTGTCGTGGTGTCACAGGTGCGTAAACGTAGTGAAAAAAAGCGTCAGAAGTAGTAGCCAGTAAAAAAGTAAAGCGTGTCAGAAACGTAAAACAAGAGTAACACCGTAAAGTGTGTAAGTCCCGTGTGTGTGGTACAGCCAGAGGTGGTGGGTCACCGTAAAAAAGGTCAGTAAGTGTGTGTCAAGTAGTAGTGTACGTAGTAGTGTGAGTGTGGACGTGTGTAGTAGTGTAAGTCAAGTAGGGTGTGTAGTGAAACGGTAGTGTGAGTCGTGTCAACGGTAAAGGTCGTCGTGAGGGGTCCGTACGTAAGAGTAGTGTGTAGTGTCGGTCGTGGTGTGGGTGTCCCGTGCGTGAGTAGCCCGTAGTAAAGAGTAGGGGTGTGTCCAGCAGTACAGGTGTAAAGTGTGTAACGAGGGCACGTGTGTAGTGGTAGTAACCACGGTAGCAACAGTAGCGAAGTGTACGTGTAAGTCGTAGGTGTGTGTCCGTAGTGTAAGTGTCGTCGTAAGTGTGTGTAAGTCGTACCGTGTCAGTCAGGTAAGGGTGGTGTGGTGTAGAAAGTGTAGTCAGTAGTGTAGTAAACGTGAAACGTCAGTGTGTACAGTAACGTAGTCAGTAGTGTCGTCACCGTAAGTAAGTGGAGTAGTGTAGTCAAAAGTAAGTGTAAGTGTAAAAAGTGAGTAGTCGTGTAGTCGTAGTAGAAGAGTAGTGGTAGTAAAGAGTAAGTACGTGTCGTGAGTCGTGGGGTGTGTAGTGTACGTAGTGTAGTAACAGTGTGTGTAAAGTGTAGGTAGTCGTAAAGTAGTAAAGAGTAAGTCGTCCAGTAAAAGGTGTGTCAGTACGTACAAGAGTGGTAGGGTGTGTAGTCAACAAACGGTGTGAGTCGTAAGTCGTAAACCGTGTAAACGTAAGTAGTGTGTGTCACGTGTACAGAGTCGTGTGTGTACGAGGTAGTCGTGAGTGTGTACCGTGTGTGCGTGTCGTAGTAGTGTGTAAGTACCAAAAGTGGTCCGGTCAGCGTGTCGGGTAAAACCAGGTGTAAGTCAACGTAGTGTAGTGTAGTGTGAAAGTCCGGTCGCGTGTGCGCAGTCCAAGTAAACGTGTGTCAGAGTAGTAGAGTAAGTAAAGTAGTGTAGTCAGTAAAAAAGTGTCAAGTGTAAGTGTGTAGTGTAAAGGGTGTAGTAGTGTGTGTAGGGTGGTGTCGTGTAAGTGTGTGTCCAGTGGTAGTCAAAGTGTGTAGTAAAAAGAAGGTAGTACCGTGTCGTGTGTAGTCGTCCAAGTGTAGTAGTAACGGTAGAGGTAGTGTGTGTGTACCGTGAGTAAGTGTGAAAACGGTCCGTAGTACCACCGTAAGTGTCGTGAGTGTGAAGTAAAGTGCAAAAAGACCGTAAAGTGTAGTCAAGTAGTGAGAAGGTAAAAACGTAGTGTCGTAGGAGTGTAAGGTAGTGTCGTAGTGTGTAAGGGTGTGGTAGTGTGTCCGTAAGTGAAGGAAGTAGTAGTAGTGACCAGTCACCGTGTCGTAAAAGACCACGTGTAAAGTAAGTAGTCCAAAGTAAAGTGTAGGAGTGTAGTGTGTGTAGTAAAGTAGTGTGTGTGTAGGTAGAACAAGGTAGAAGTGTAGTAGTAAAGTCGTAGGTCGTGTAAGTGTGTAAGTGTGTGTCGTGTGTGGGGTAGTAGCGTGTGTAGCGTGGTGTGTTCAAGTAGTCAAAGAGTGTCGAAGTAGTAGGCGTGGTACCCGTCGTGCGTAGTGTAGTAGTCACGGAAGTCAAAAAGACAGTAGAGTGAAAGTGTAGCAGGTAGTGTAAAGCGTAAAGTAGTAAGTGAAGTAAGTAGTCCAGTGTAGTGTAAAAGTGTGGTGCAGTAGAGTAAGGCCCCACGTAGAAGGTGTAAAGCGTAAGTAAAGAGTAGTACGTAGAAGTAGTAAAGGGTCAAGGAGAAGGAGAAACGTAAAGTGAAAAGGAGTGAGTCGTGTGGAAAGTGTACGTGTCGTGTACGTGAAAGTAGGTCAAAAAGTGTGTGTGTGTGTAGTGTAGTAGTGTAGTGTAGGTGTAGTGGTAGTGTGTCCCGTAACAGTGTGGGTGTGTGTGTAAGCGTGCGTAGTGCGTCCGTGAGTGTGTACGTACGGTAGGTACGTACGGTAGCGAGTACCAGGGTAGCAAGTGTGAAAAAAGTAGTGTAGTGTGTGTCAGTGTAGTCAAGTAGCGTGTCCGTACGAAGGTACGAAGGTACGAAGGTACGAAGGTACGAAGGTACGGGTACGGAGGTAAGCAAGCGAAGCGTAGCGAAGCCAGCGTACGTAGTGAAAGTAAGCAGTGTGCGTAGTGTGTCAGTAGGTAGCGTAGCAAAGCAGTCAGTGTCGTACGTGTGGTGTAAGCGTAGTAAAAAGTGTGTGTAAGGTAAGTGGTAAAGTAACAGTAAAGCAAGCAAGCAAAGCAGCAAGAGGTACGTAGGAAGTCGAACCCAGAACGTGGAAGGGTGTGAAGCGTGTCGTAAGTGTGTACCAGTGTAAACGTACACGTCGTGTAGTAAAAGTAGTAGTAGTAGGACCGTGAGGGAGTGTCGAACCCCCGTCCAGTGTACGAGTGTAAAAGGTCAGTAAGGTACGTACCAGTGTAGTACGAAAAGTCCCGTACGGTAGTGTAGGTAGGTACGGTAGTGTACGGTAGTGTAGGTAGGTACGGTAGTGTAGGTAGGTACGGTAGTGTAGAAGGTGGTGCGTGTGTCCAGTACGTGTCGTGTAGTAAACGTGTCGTAAGAAGGTACGTGCGTGTAGTGTGTCAGTACGTGTCGTGCGTACGAAGGTAAGCAAGCGAAGCGTAGCGTACGTAGTGAAAGTAAGAAGACGTGTAGGTACAGGTAGGTGCGTACACACAGAAGCAAGCAAGCAGGTAAGTCACAGTACGAGTGTAGGTCGGACGTCGAACCGACAGTACGCGTGTGTGTGGAAGACAGGTAAGTCCGTACCAGTGTAAAGTGAGTAAGTCGGTGTGTGTGGTGGTGAAGCGCGTGTGCGTGTACGTACGAAGGTACGTACGTGTCGGTAGGTAAGCAAGCGTGTGCGTGTAGTAGTGAAAGTAAGAAGACGTGTCGACGTGTCGGTACGCGTACGGTAGTAAGTAAGTAAACGTGTGTGTAGTAGTGTAGTGTAGTCGTAGTGTCAGTGTGAGTAGTAGGTAGGTCCCGTAAGAGTGAAGTCGAACAGTCGTAGTCGCAGCAGTGTAACAGGTGCCGAGCGTCGTACCGGTGTGAGCGTAGTAGGGACAGTAGGAAGAAAAGGACGTCGAACCGTGTCGACAGCGTAGTGAGTAGCGTAAGTGAGGTGTGTACAGCGTCAACCCGGTCAGTACCCACAAACGGAACCGTGTCCGTGAGTAGTGTAGAAGTAGTCAGTGTCGTAAGTAGTGTGAGTGTCAGTCAGTAGTAAGTCGTAGTGTGTAGTGTAAGTAGTGAGTAAAAGTAGTGTGTAAGTCGTAACCGTGTCACGTGTGTAGAGTGTAAAAGAGTCGTGTGGTAGTGAAAAGTACAAGAGTCGTGTGGTAGTAAGTGTAAAGTGTAGTACGTGTGTGTTGTGTGTGTGTGTAAAAAGTCAGTGTAAGTCCCGGTGCAACGTGTCCACGTACACGAACCGGTAGTGTGTCGACGTGTAACACGTAAGTGTAGAGGTAGCGCAGTACGAAGAAGTGTCGTAGTGTAGTAGTGTGTCGTAAAGTCGTGTAGTACAGTGTGTACGTGTAGTGTAGTACAAGTAGAAAAGCAAAAGTGTAGTGTGCACCCACGTCCGTGTGTCAGCAGTGGTGACGAGGTGGGTGTAGGTACCAAGTCCGAGGGTGTGGAGTGTCACCGGTGACAGTGGGTGAGTGTCACGAGTGTACGTAGGTAAGTGTACGTGTAGTGTCAGTGGTAGCCGAGGTGTGTCAGACGTACAAGTCCAGTAGTGTCGTGTGTGTGTAGTCCGTAGTGTGTGTGAGAGTGTAGCGTGTAAAGTGTCGCAGTGTGTGTGTGCAGTCGTCGTGTGGTGTGTGTAGGAAAAGTGGTGGCACGGTCGTAGTAGCCCACAAGTGGTAAAAGCCAGTGAGTGACGTGTGTCGTGTAGGTCCCGTGTGTAGTCAGTGTAACCGCGTAGTGTAGTGGCGAAGTCGGCGTCGTAGTAAAAGTGTAAAGTGTGTAGTAAAGTAGAGCAAGGGCGTGTCCGGTGTAAGTGTCAGTGGAGTGTGTAACCAGTGTAGTGTGTCACAACAGTGTAACGTGAAAACAGCCGGTGCAACAGTCGTGGTAGTAAAGTGTACAGTAGTGTGGTGGGTAAGGTGTGTGTGTCGGTGGAGTCAGTCGAAGTGTAAACAACAGTACGTGTCACGTACGTGGGTGGTCAGAAACGGGTCGTAGGTGAGTGTGTCAGGTGTCCGGTGTGGTGTGCCAAGTGTGTACGTCGTGTGAGGGTGAAAGTGCGTGTACACGTGTGTCAGTGTAGTAGACCAACGTACGTGAGTGACGTCCGCGTGGTAAACGTAAGTGTGTGTGTGTCGTAGTACGTAAAAAAAAACACAGCGTAGTGTGTGTAAAGTACGTAAGGTAGTAGTAGTGTAGTGTAGTAGTGTGTAAGTAGTAAAGTAGTAAAGTAAGTACGTAAGGTAGTAGGTAGTGTAGTGTGTGTGTAGTGTGTAGTAGTAAGTAGTAGTGTAAAGTAAGTAAGTAGTAGTGTAAAAGCAACCGTAGAGTAACAGCCCGTGCGTACGAAGGTAGTGCAGTGGCGTAGCCGAAGTGGCGTAGCCCGTGCGTACGAAGGTAGTGCAGTGGCGTAGCCGAAGTGGCGTAGCCGAAGTGGCGTAGCCACGTAGGAGAGGTCAGCGTGACCGTAGTGGCAGTGTCAGTAGTGTGTGTGTCGTGCAAAGACGTACGTGTGGGGTAGTCGTAAGTCCGTGTGTGTCGGTGCCCGTGTGCCGTGTCGGTCCGTGTCAACGGTCAGGTGTGTGTAAGAAAAGGGTGTGCCGTGTCGCCGTGTAACCAGGTCCGTCGTAAGGTAGTCACAGAAGTGTGTAGTCGTCGTCCGTCCGTAGTAGGTACGTACCGTGTGTCAGTAGTAAAACGTCGTAGGTGTACAGTGTGTGTCCGTAGTGTAGTGTGGAAGTGTAGTAACCGGTCGTAGGGTACCCGTGTGTAACACGGCAAGTGTGTACACCCGTGGGCAAAGAGGTGGTAAAGTGTGTGTGTCAGAGTGTGTAGTCAGTAAAAGTGTAAGAGGAGTAAAGTCGTGTAGTGTCAAGTGTGTGCCCGTAGTAGAGTGTGCCGTACCCGTGTAGTGTCAGTACCCGTCCGTGTGTGTGTGTGTGTGTGTGTGTGGCCGCACCAGTCGTGTCAGGTGTAAAGTGAACGTGTGTAGTGTGTCAGTGTAAAGTCGTGCGTACAGTAACAAAAAGTCGGCAAAAGTCGTGTGTGGCCGTGTAGTCACCGTAAGAGTAGGAGTAGTGTGTGTCAAAAAAAACGTAGTGACGTGTAGTCAGGTAAGTAGTCGAGTAAAGTGTGTAAAAACGTGTGGAAGTGTCAGTAGTACAGTCCCGTGTGTGTGTGGTGTAAGTGTGTACCACAACCGTAAGGTAAGTCGTAGTCAAACGTGTGTCAGTCAACAGCGTCAGTCACGGTAGTGGTGGTGTGAGTGTAGTAAGTAAAACGTGTAAGTAGTAGTGTGTGAGTAGTCCAGGTGAACGGTCGTGTAGAGTGTGTAGACAAACCGTACCAGTAAAACAACCGTGTCAGCGTGGTCAAAGTCCGTGAGTAAGTCAGGTGTACAACGTGTGGAAGTACGTAAGTGAAGTAAGTCGTGGTAGTGTGTCGTGTAGTAGCGTGGGTAGTAAGTAGTGTAGGAAAAGCAGCCGTGTGTAAGTGGTGTCGTGAGTAGACCGTAAAGTGTGTAAAGAAGCCGTGTAAGAGAAGCGTAGTGTGTGTAAAAGACCAGTCGTGTGTAGTGTAAGGTGGTGTCCGTGTGTAAGTGTGTAAGTGTAGTGTCAGTAGGCGTGCGTGTAAAAGGTAAGGTAAGTCCGCGTGTGTGTGTGTGTGTAGGTAAGTGTAACGGAGTAGTGTAGTCGTAAAGTGCGTGTCAAAAGCACAGGTAAGTGTGTCAGTCGTAAAGTGTGGTAGTCGTAGTAGTGTGAAGTAAGAGTGTGTGTGTCCAGAGTACAGTGAAGTGTGTGCCCGTACGTCCGTAGAAAAGTGTGTGTGTAAGTGCGTGTCGTAAGTAAGTGCGTCGTAGTCGTGTGTAGTCAGTGAAGAGTGTAAGTGTGGAAAAAAAGGTGTGGTACGTCGTGTCAACCGTAGTGTGTCGTCGTGTGTGAGTCGTGTAGGTGTAAAGCGTAGTGTCGTAAAACAGTCCGTGTCACCGGTCAAGTAAAGTCCGTGGTGTAAAAAGTCAAGGAGTGTGAAAGTGTAGGTGTGTGGGTGTAAGTAAGTAGTGCCGTAGGTGTGGTAGAAGTAAAACCGTGAGTCGTGTGTGTAGTCGTAAGTGTGTAGTGTAGAAGGGAGTGTCGTGAGTCGTGAGTAAGTGTGTCGTGTGTCGAAACCCAGTGTAGAGGTACACCGTGTAAACCCGTGTGCAAGTGTAAGCAAGTGTGGTCAACGTACCAGTCGTACGTCGGTGTGCGTCGTGTGTACAGGTACGTAGTGTACCAGTGTGTAACAAGTACGTGACGTGTAGAGTCCGCGAGTGTACCCAGTGTCAGTGTGTCCGTGTCAGTCCAGTGTCGCGTGTAGTGTACGTGTACCGTAAGGAAGTGTAGCGTCAGCCACGTAAAGTAGTGTGTCAGTAGTGTGTGGGTGTGTAGGTACGAAGTGGGTGTGTGTAGGGGTGGTCCCCGGAGGTGTGTGAGTAAGTGTGTAAAACGTGGCACAGTAGTAGTGAGTAGTCCCACAGTCAGTAAAGCACCGTAAGTAAAGAGTGAAGTAACACGTAGGTCGTCGTACGGTAGTGTACCGCGACGTGCGTGGCACGCAAGTGTAGCCAAGACAGTAAGTAGTAGTAGTAGTGGTCAGTGTAGTCAAGTGTAGTAGTACGTGTAGAACGTGTGTGTCGGTGAGTGTAGAGTGTCGTAAGAGCGGTACGTCGTGTGTCCGGTGTCGTGTCCAAAGTGTGCCAGGTGTCAGCCGGTGTAGGCCAGTGTGACCAAGAGTGTCCGTCACGTGCGTGGTACGGTACGTGTGCAGTGTGGAGTGTGTCGTCAGTCCCCAAGTGGTG